>JAYMSL010003503.1:0-12365 GCA_036897195.1 Plantago coronopus | reverse complement strand
GTTTGGATTCTACTTTATATTTCTGTTTATTATATTTGTAGAGACAGCTTACCAGTAGAGAAACTCCATAGCGAGGGTTTAGTTCAAGAACACCATTCTTGAATTAGAGATTCGGCAGAATTGTGAAGCACTTAACCTCGTACGTTAGCATAACAGCTCCGACAACATGTATGTTGGAGATTGCGTGCAGAAACATAATCTTTGACTTAAGCCATTGTGGCAGCCTCCACCAGTTACCCTAGTGGCTGTAGACCTTGAATTACCCCCACAGACTTTAGACCTCTGCCAATGCATGGAGCAGGTGGTTGGTATAATTTTAAGATGCTTTTTTTTTTATTATCATTATTTGCGAGAGCAGATTATTTAATTTCCTAAATATTTGTTATGTGCTTATTTCTTATAGAATATATGCGTCCTTACTATTATTTACTACTAGAAAATATGTGACACGCTACGCGTGTCATTGAGTAAAATTAGAAAACATGTGACACGCTACGCATGTCATGTTGTTATTGTGTCACTTTTCTATATGTTTTATATTATTTTTATTTTTTATTTTTTATTTTTGTAAATTTTGTGGAATTTTCGACTACTCATTAGAATTTAAAAATTGTCGAAACGTGTCAAATCGTACATATTAAGAAGAGATTATTTTAGTGAAGTTAGAATAATTTTTTCATACATGATATAGTAAAATCACTTTTTTCAGTAAGAATTTAATAAGTATGTAATTTTTTACTATTATTTAGAAATAAAATTTGTCGAAACTCGAAAAATATTTATTATGGATGTCAAATTGTAGATATTGACGATGAGATTATTTTGGTGAAGTCGAAATTATTTTTATTGATGTAATATAAATTGAATCCAGAGACAAAATCACGGAAAAAAAAGAATTTGAAGAGAGAGAGGAAGAGTTTGAAGGGAGGGGGAACGTATGAAAATTTAACTAAATGATTATTTGCCTTAAGAGACCTAACGACAAATGTTACTGACTGGCCGCTTATTATAAAGGATACGCTATTTACTTAATTATTATTTGTTTTTCGCTTGCAGATTATTGACTGACTGTTTACTATTTGCTTAATTATTATTTTTGAATGACATGTTATAATGTAATAATAATTCATATCCGATTAGAGGTGTCAACCGGGCCGGTCGTAGAACAACCCGACACGTAAAAAGCCCGGCCCGGCCCGACCCGCACCATGACCATTTAAAATAAATGGTTCATGGGGGCCTTGATATTACTGGCCCGGCCCGGCCCACATAAAACCCGCAGCCTGGCCCGGCCCGTTGTCTCGCGAATTATTTTTATTTTTAAATATGTATATATTATGTTAAATTGCATATTACAGAAGAATGTGAAAGAAATTGAAGTATTGGACAAGTATTGGACTTCGTTCAATGTATTGGATTCTTGTCATCTTGTATAATCACATTTCATCTTATCCTTATTACATTATTACATGTTATCCCTCTTACATGTTGAAGTAGTGAAGCAGGTAGATTTCTGGAATTAGGTAAATTAAACATGCATTGAACTGGTAGTCACTAGTCAGTAATTCATGAAGCTAAGAATGATATAGAAACTAATTAGTTATAGGTTATAGCATCACAAAATTAATTAATTAATGAGCTCACAATATTCTGAGCTTTAGTAATTGACCTAGGAAATTCTGAAATTATTTATTCTAAGTTTCTAACATGTATAATCACATTTCATCTTTTAGTATAATTTGTTGGACTTTTGGATATTTGATTAACTCTGGCACATAATTTGTTGAAAACTTTCTAGTAAAATATGTTTTAAGTGTTCTCTTATTTTAACTATGAAGTTTGCCAAAAAAAAAAAAAGGTTCAGCCCGCACCAGCCCGGCCCGGATCATTTATGCAAGGGCTAGGGGCCGTGCCGAGGCATCAGATTTAAGAAACAGTCCGGCCCGGCCCAATTGACACCTCTATATCCGATACATATTATACTCGTCTCTACTTGCATGGTCAATTGTAACTTAAGCCAACTTAAGGAGATATTATTATTGTTTTAGGTAAGATTTAAGTAGTCAATTATTTTACTCCCTCCGTCCAGTCAATAGCTTCCCACTTTCCTTTTTTGTAGTCCAATACAAAGCTTCCCATTTCCTTTTTTGGACATATGGTCCCCAATCTTTATCGACTTATTTAATTACAACACACCAAAAGGTACTACAACTACTTCAATTACAATATAATATTTATTTTCCTTATCTATATATTATTTAAAACTGAAAGTTTTTGTGAAAGACTAAGGCATTCTTGGGACTGATTTGCTGACGTGGCACGTTCAGGATGCAGCAGGATCCATATTGGAGACCGGTCCGGATTTGATCCGGAAAAAACACTGAATTTAAACAAAAAAACGGACGGATTTCGGGTCGGACTCGGTGCAGTTTAAATCCGAAGTCCGACTTGCGTTCTATATAAGGACAAAAGTAATGGTGTTTTGGTCATTTCTCCCGTTCGAATTTGATTTTAAATCGGTGTTATTAATTGGAATATCTATTTATGGGCAGTTGTTAAATTGCATGGAGAGCCTGCATTTCATTCAATCTTCCAGAATATTTGCATTCAATGCCAATCAATGTTGAGATATGAAGATGATTGCTATAATTACATTCCATATATTTTACAATAACGAATCAGCTAATAATCAATGTGAAATGTCCCAGAAAGGTAAAAACGTGTCAAAAAATGTTTACGGAATAATTTAAAACAAGCTAATATCGAAAGGTATATTTTGAGTTGAATCTGCACAAAGCTCAGAGCCGCCTGTCCAAAAGAGCTTAACCTAAATTTCCATAGATAAGCAAAGTCAGAAAATGCAAACACATATTAAGAATTTCATAATTCCCGCTCATTCAAAATTTTGAAAGTTCGAATATTGGGAATATTGGACTATATAAGCTGGACATATTTTTCATTTCTCATCACAAAAAAATAATCAAGATGAGCATCCAAAGTCTACCTATGGACATTCTCATCATCATCATGACCAAAGTTACAGCATACAGAACTGAAGCTTGGGCCAGTGCAAAATTGAGGTATTTTTATGGATTAATGCGTTTAGTGCTGTATATTGCGTATCATGCTGACTCAAACGATTAATGCAAAAAAAGATTATAAATCAAAATGAATATCACATCTTAACAGTTCTATTTCTATTTCAGTTGCAAAGAAATGAATGAAGCAGGAAACACAAAGCAAGTAATGCGCAGGCTAAAGTTGAGTGAAACTAAAAAAATTCCACCGGAAGTTTACACTAAACTGCTGGAATCGAAGAACCCAGAAGTACACTATCGAGACTCATTGGTATTCTTTTCATTTACAATGTTTTCTAAACACTACATTTATGACTTTTTTTTATAACAGCAGAATGATATTATTAATATCATGCTAAACAGCAGAACCCAGAAGTAAACATGCTAAACACATTGAAGATGAATATACTTTAGGATGATATTATT
Organism: Plantago coronopus; assembly: GCA_036897195.1. Classification (NCBI taxonomy): domain Eukaryota; kingdom Viridiplantae; phylum Streptophyta; class Magnoliopsida; order Lamiales; family Plantaginaceae; genus Plantago; species Plantago coronopus. The sequence goes on along the minus strand of JAYMSL010003503.1, from coordinate 8,862 downwards.
CATAGGCAGAATGATATTATTATATACTAATAAAATATAAGACATTAAGACAACTATTAAGCAGCATATGCAAAAGCAAGAGACTCTGCAAAGTTGAGTATTAGTTTCAAGTTCGTTCTCAGTTTGCATTTCTTTCCTGTATTCTACAAGTTTGAAAAAGCGACAGACTATGCAACACCTCCTATATTTTCCTGTAATGTATTCCATAGATTATTGGTCTATCAGTTTGAAGTTCATCCTTTTAATAGAAAGTGTACTTTTTTGCAGTTATAATATCAACATTTTCAGAGTTATCAAAAGCTTGTGGATTACATAAAATCAAAACTGTCATACTACCAGGTAGGTATATGCTTTGGATTCATAAATATATGATCAAATAGTATACAGATGTTTCAGTTATGATGTTCTTACCATTCAAGCATTGATGGCAATGTTGGCAGTCAGGTTCTTCAGGATTTGTGATAGCATCTTATTCAGTATAGGAGGTATCTACATGTAAAAAGAATTAAACATCAGTTACTGTGTTATATGAGTATGTATCCAGGCAAAGCAGAATAAATTAGCATTTTATTTGTAAGAATCCGGTTGGTTTATAAAATTTGACTACACATTCCTATTCTATTAGTATAAAGCTTATACTGCTAAGTTCTAATAAAACTGCTCCTTGCATCCAGTTCTACATTGAAGAAGTTCATCACAGAGATGTACATTCAATTGAGAAGTTACATAAACACACAAGAAAGAAGAGCTACCAATTAAATAAACACCAAATAGAAAGTCAAAAACAAGAAACAACGAGAAAGAAAAAAGGAAGAAGAAACGAAACAAGAGTAAGAGTAGACAGGAACAAACCAGTAGTGAGAACACCAAATCTTTACAAAATGACTCGAGATCTCCGAGATCTGTACAAATGCTGAATTTGCTAGCTCTGCCATTCGCCATTTCATCCTCAACCGAGTTAGATCTCGCAAAAACAAAAGCAAAATGCCCTTAGTTTCGAAGTAAGAATTCATTTATACTCAACCAAAACTCAGATCTGACTATCACCTAAAGAAACAAAGCCTTATTTTGAAAAGTAAAGCATCATCGACTTACCCGTGCTTCCAGATCGGCCGGATCCCCCGCTTACCGTGCATCACTTGCTGTTTCATCCTCCGTTTTTGCTTTGATTCATCCCCAGTTTGAAATGGGAATCGAGTGGATAAGGATAGAATGTATATTTGGAAGGTTTTCCATATGTTGATGATGAAGTTTCTAAATGGAATGTCAAGCAAAATGAAAGTGTCGGCAGAAATGGAGTTTGAGGGGTGTTGGGCGAAATTGTGAGCTAGGGTTTAGGATTGGCAAGTTATATAGTGTAAAACTAGGTCCATAATTCGTTTTCAGTAATTCGCGAATTCATAGACCCTTAGTTCGTCCGGTGGGCTTGATTTACTACTACCTCCGTCGAAGAATAAGCTTTTCATTTTGTTTTGATAACCGTTTTTCAGTCGCAAATTACTCTGAACTCTTATTGAATAAAAAAATTAAAAACTATATTAAAATATTACCATAACTATAAATTTTTAATGTAATTTTTCTACTATTTTTAACTAATATAATTTAAGAGTAATTTACAACTAAAAAGAAGTTCATAACGAAAAACATTTGACTGAATGAAGGGAGTAGTTATTAATACTATCTGTATTTCCATCTTGAACTCCATGTTCAACTACACCTTTATATATTCTATTATGTAATTAAACAGGTTATATCTTACTATTTTAGTGTTTGACAAAATAAATCGAAGATGTTAGGGTATTAACTAAACATATAAATTGTTTCAGTCACATGAAATAAGCTGTAAATCCCGTTTAATTCACCTAAAATTCTTTAAACTGAATTGAACACAATTTGAATTCAACAATGTTTAACTGGAGTTTCTTACATTTACATGTAAAGTCAAGCATATTAATTCTCATTTTCATGGAATGTACTCCCTTCGTTCAGTCAATAGTTTCTCATTTTCATTTTTAGTAGTTCGTTACAAGTTCCTCATTTCTTTTTCTGGATATGTGGTCTCAATCTTTCTCCACCCATTTAATTACAACAAACCAAAAATACTCTCACTACATCCATTTATAATATAATAATTAAAACATTATTTTTTGGACCAAAACACAAGAGATAATCTTGTGCTTGGACGGAGGAGGGAGTACTTGATTTATTATAACTCACTTGGCAACACACTTATGACTCTCATTTTCATGGAATGTACTTGATTTATTATAACTCACTTGGCTTCACACTTATGACGTATGTGACCTTTAGTAGGATGTAATATAAAAATGTGTCTACTTTGATTGAAGAATAAAAGAAAACGTTTGGTTTTCTCTTACACTTTGATGATTGTAAAATAAGTAATTATTAAAAAGTTCATTTTTATATAAATTCTAAATCCTGTATTTCCTTCCTAGATCACCTAAAAACTCATATTAGAATAACAAAAATGGCGTTCAATACACGATCTAACTCTTTAAGAGTTAAGAACTTCTTAAGACCTGCTCTAAGATATCCTTAGATCTTGCTCTAAGAATTCTGAAAGCGCAATATGTTGTTAAATCGTGAATTATTAGTTTTTAGTGCGTTTTGTGCAAATTAAGGAGAACTCAATTTGCGAATTAAGCACGAACAAAACATTTGATACTATTTAAAAATTATATATGTTGTGTTTCTCATGTATTTATTTGGGGTTTTTTTTAGTTATATCAATGGATAATCTCCCCCCCCCCCCCAACACATTTTTTTGTTACACTAACGCATTTAAGCATATATATTGAAAAATCTTAAAATTTATATGTATAAAAATATTTTTATATATCTAATAACAGACGTTGCAAGGCGTTCACGCTTTCTATATTTTTAATTTTTTAGCGCTCACGCTCCAGGTGATCTAGCTTCCTCCGCCCCTATTATAAAATATTCCGCAAATAGTCTTACACTTCCATTTATATCCATTGCAAATTATACTATATTTCTGAAAGACAAACTGTAATTAATTTTATAAATATTACAAATAGTTTTTTTTAATAAAAAGAAACAACAGAATATTATTTAGAACTTCACAACCAAATGTACACGATCTTTTGGTTGGTAAGGATATATGACATGTCACCACAATATCTATTTGACATCCTAATTATTTAGTGAGATCCATATAGCCAAACGGGTCAGTGGATCCTCATTTTTATATTTGAAGTTGACCAGATATAGTAGGGTTGTCAATAATGATTTTGATCCAAAAACTCGATTCGGATCCCATTCTGATACAATGGATCCAAACCATTAGAACCATTTAAAATTGATTCTAATCAAAACCGATCCAGAACCATTTTGATCCATGAGCTACTAAATGACTTGGTTGGATCCACCAATTGACTCATATTGAAACATTTTTTTTCTAAAAAGGACGCAAAGAGAGACCGATACATTTAAGCTTATATTAGTATAACATGTGTGTGGTTTTGAGATCATTTAAATTCCATATGTAAAATTAGTACATTAGGTACAAAATAATTTTGGATCCAAAGTGAGTCAATATTGGATCCGAAGTGGTTCCGATTTAGATCCGGACTCGGATCCAGAACCATTTTAGAACCAAAAAAATTGACTCAAATAGGATCGAAATCATTTTATCTAAATCATGAATTGATTCGAATCTGATCCAAAACTTAAAATTTACATCCCTAGGATATATCCACCTGATCTAAACAGATCCACGTAATTTTCATTATAGCAATCTCGAAAATTTGAGGGAAGAGAATCAATTAGTTGCCACATTTAGTTGAAATTTGGAGACAGATAAATGCAGATAATATGCTATTTTACAAAATCACAAAAGATCTACTCAACTGGTCTGGCATGTGCAGTTGAACATATCGCATGATTTCAGGATCGACCCTGTAAAGTCTACATAATTTTCTAGATTGTAATCATATATTCGTGATTTCTAATCATACAATCATAAATGCTCCAAGTTAGACAAGTATTTTTAGAAAGTATCTTATTTTGAACTTTAAAAGAGACAGAGTGATATTTAGAAGGAAAAACAATGTTTTTGTGATTATTATAGAATTTTTTAAAATGGAGTTCAAGATGCGCTCTAATGATTTAAGAGTTCAGAATTCCTTAAGACCCGCTCTAATGTATCCTTAGAGCCTGCTTTAAGAATTCTTAAAGCGCATTTTGTTGTTAAATAGTGAATTAAGGGTTTTTAGAGTGTTTTGTGCGAATTACGGAGGACTCAATTTGCGAATTAAGCGCGGACTAAACATTTGATACTATTTATTGTATTTAAGTTGAAAATAAAATAGTCTAAATCATATAATGTTGGCTAAAGTTAGTTTTATGCTTTTTTCTATTGTTTCCAACGTTTTCTTCTTTCGCGATAATGAATTTGATTATATAATAAAAAATAAATCACAATATAAACAAGCATATTAGGCAAATACTAAACTAACTACTACTCCGTCCCATAATAAATGTTGACATTTTTACTTATATCGGTCAACAGTTTTCAAATTTAACTACAAATTACTTTTTAGATTATAATTGATAAAAAGTTTAAAGGGAGGGGGCATGTTTTTTAAACGGCAAAAATTTGTTTTAATATAATTTATAAGTTATTTACGTGGTTTATGCATTTTCTCTATCCTTTGATCTAGCACTAACACCTTCTTCCTAACAATCTATAATCGGTTTGGTTGACATAGCCAGTATTAAAGAGAGGGGTTTATGCTTTATAATTATCTATAATCGGTTTGGTCTGAACTGATCCAACCATTACTTGACCTAATCTAAAATGACCTAAAGTACATGTTACCGAGCCTCACCTGATCTAAATTGACCCGAGGTATTTTTACCCGACCCGACCCGACCCGACCCGAAGTATTTGTTTATCTCATCTCTCATTCTCTATTTTAGACTTACTGTTCCTTTTCTATTTATTCAATGAGAACGATGAATGGACGAAAAACTCAAGATTGTAAATGACTTCAATCATGGAAATACTAAATGTAGTCACATTTAAAAGTATATACTTGGAACAACTCAATTTGTGAAATAATCTCTACCCCAGTGTTCTAAATGTATTTTAACAATGTTCACTTTAAAATACTTAGAGATTAAAAAATGTTCCACTTTAACAAAGTATTAAAGTGTATGTGTATTAATAGTTCTAGATAAGTTATATTAACATGAGTTTAAACTGGATTTAACATCAAATCAATGAAGGTGAGTGTGATGAAGAAGAAAGGGAAGGTCCAAAGAAGAAACCACTTATAATAACTAGGAGAATTCATCCAGAATCACTCTATTGGAAAATGTGCATACTTTGGAGAAAATTTATAATTAGTGGCATACTTAGATGTTTGGCAAGAGTAAAGCTAGGTTCAATTCACCTGAAAAATCTCTAAACTGAACTTAAATGAACTGAATGGACATGAAATTGAACTGAAGTCAAGTATAAATTTGAACTACGCGCGACTGAACCAAACTGAATGGACCTGACCTGAACTGAACTAAACTAGACTGAACAAAACTGAAATTAATGTGAATTGAACATGGTCTAAGTGTCTAACTGCACCTAGCCCGCATAGGGGCCAAGTTGTTAAAATAATATCAGAGGCAAACCAATTAAAGAACCTACACCCCCATCAGGACTAGATTGTTAGTTTCTCATGGTGTGACGAGGACGTCATGTGATTTAAGAGAGGTGGTCGGGGTGGGGGTTGAACTAAGTCTCGAGCTCAAAGGAGTTCTTTTTTAGCTGCAAAGCGGGGATCAATAATGGTTCCAAATTTACTCCGGTAGTGTCTCGAACCCTCAATTTATTGGTTGGAGGAGAATCATCTTATCAACTGAGTTGCACTTATTGTCAGCTTATAGGAGTTGATAACAACATTATACAAACAATACATGAAACTGGGGTTAGATATGTGACCTACTGAAAAATATCATTGTGCAAGTAGATGTCACATGTCAGTAGGACCGTGTGGATCCAAATGGTCAAGTCTCGACTTGAAGGGGCTAAGTCGATACAAAAATAGAACATTATAGTATTTCATTACTGTTTACTATGAAACTCTAATTTCTTTCAATGTTTCAAATAAAATTATGTTGTTGTAACGCCACGGCTTAGTACTAGATGTTGCACTTACCCTTCTTTATTAGACCAAAAACTTGATGGAAATTACTTTCAAGAAAAGGTGATTTTTAGCACCCACAAATGAGATAGTGCATGAGGTTAATGATTACATTTGTTGGATGGAGATGCATTTGAATTTATTAGTGTTGGATATAGTATTTGTCCAGATGAGGATGATGTGGTGGATCGTGAAGATGTCACGCTGACACGGGTTAGTTCTAACTCATCGTTGTGATCATGTTTTTAACCCGTTTGTAGAAGACGTGTTAAAAGACTTTATCTGAAGATTGGAGCTAGAACACTTGGCCTTTTGTTTTTAACCCGTTTTGCAGCGCCGCAACAATCTTAAATTTAGTGATAAAGACTTTATCTGAAAAAGTCTTAAATTTTAAATTGCAGTGCCACTATTTTTCAGACTTTATCTATAAAATCTGAAAAAGACTTTATCTTAAAACCCAAAACTCAATTTTAAATTGCAGCGCCACTATAAAATCTGAAAAAATTGCAGCGCCACTATAAAATCTTAAATTTAGTACTTTCTCCACCCCAATCTTCAGATAAAGACTTTATCTGAAAAAAAGGTTGCAGCGCCACAACATGTTTTTAACCCGTTTCTAGCAAGGTGGTTAAAAACTTTATTGATTTTAGTAGAAGACTTTATGTGATCGAGGACTGAAGATTGGAGCTAGAACACTTAGCCTTTTGTTTCACCCTCATCGTGAAGTTTAAGACGTATTTATAGTAGTGTTGGAGTAGCATATGAGTGGTCGGGAATTCGAACCCCGGCGGAGTCATAATGTGGTTTAGGTATGGAGTTACACCGTCGGTGTAGGTTTATGTAGGAGTAGAGTAGTCGCTAGATTTGTTGTTTAAAAAAACGTGATTTATAGTTTTTTGCCACGGGAGAGACATGAGGTTTTTTTTTAATTTTTTTTTTGAAACGGGAGATACATGAGTAGTTTATTACTCTTTTTCTTACAAAAAAAATTACAATTATGATAGTGTCACAAATTGATAATCAAATATTCATCTAGACCTCATAATTCTCCGTTTCAGGAGATCGGACCGGTAACCTCTAAATTATTATGAGGGTAAAATGTTAAAATATTTGAAACACATAGTAGAAAATATACGGATTGACAACAAAGCGCACAGTTAGTAATTAAGATGCTTCACTTCCAACCCATAAGCAGGGAGATCGATTGATTCACCAATATGTCATTTAAAAACAAATATGTCATTTAAAAAAAATACAGATCTGAAGTTACTAGCCCACTACCCCCCCCCCCCCTGTAGAACGGTGAACACACTTAGAGAAATAAAAGTATATGTAAATGGAATACAAATAAAATTACTAATTTGCCTCTGAGATCCGTTTTTCTAAAATTTTGGTTGGGTACTAATATTCGTAAACAATAATTATACAAAATAGAATTATGCCGTGGCAACGCCACGGGTTAGTACTAGTCTCATCTAAAAGCTCGAATTAGTCATTTATATTAATTCTCCAATACCCCCCGCACCCGTTGCCGATTTCAACCTCATTTGGGGAGGCCAATCGAGTGATAGATAACATTGTGAATTCATCTACTATTACTAAATTTCCCACCTGGAGAGTGCATGAAACAATCATACTTCATGTTGATCAATGTCTTACAATTTGCCACCTGGAGAGTGCATGAAACAATCACACTTCATGTTATCCACACTTATACCAAGGCCTGACCAACCTGGAACTGATATTGATGTGTATTTAAAACCTTTAGTCGAGGAGCTTAAGGAATTATGGAAAGTTGGTGTGAACACATATGATTCTTCGGTGGGAAAGAACTTTCAGTTGCGTGTGGGACTATTGTGGACAATAAGTGATCTGCCATGACTTGCACATTTGTCTGAGTACTAAAGGGAAATATGCATGCCCGGTATGTGGGAGGGATACTAACTCTGAATATTTGACACAAATACGATTATAGCTGCTACATTATTATCCATTACTGAACATGAAGTAGGCAGTGATTGGGTGTTGGATAGTGGTTGTTCTTTTCATATGTCACCTCTAAGACATCGGCTTCATACACTGGAGTTGAAACATTAATGAGGTTCGGTGATGTTGGGGAACAATGAAACTTGTGAGATCAGAGGATTTGGTTCAATTAGGATCGAGATATATGATGGCATTGTGAGGGAATTGACCAATGTTAGATTTGTTCCTGAATAGAGGAGGAACTTGATCTCATTAGGAATGATGGATACTAGAGGTTTTGGCTTCAAATCTCTTGGTGGAGTATTGTAGATTCTGAATGGTTCTCAAGTTGTGATGGAAGGAGTGAAGAGTAATGAATTGTACTTTCTTAAAGGACGTACCATCTCTGTTGAAGTTTCTATAGTACAAGACAAGGACATGACTTGTCTGTGGCATGAAAGACTAGGTTATATTGGTGAGAAAGATCTGACAGAGTTGTCAAAGAAAGGCGTTCTGGGTGATGTTACAATAACATTATTTGGTGTATGACTGTCTGTGAAGAGTGTGTTCTCGGTAAAGCAAAGAAGCAACCTTATCACCCAGGTATGCACACTTCAAATGAGAAGCTTGATTATGTACACTCAGATTTGTGGGGGCCTTCAAGAGTAGCAACTAGAAGTGGAGGAAAATATTTTCTCTTAGATATTGATGACTT
>JAYMSL010003502.1:0-12365 GCA_036897195.1 Plantago coronopus | reverse complement strand
TTATTATTATTATTATTATTATTATTATTATTATTATTATTATTATTATTATTATTATTATACCAAAAATAATAATAAGTTAACTAATTTGGACAAACTTTCATGAACTTGAACCTAAACTCAAATATTATAGATATAGATAAGAAAAAAATGGTTTATAGTTTTCTTTGTTTTGTTTTTTAAACAAATGTGGCCTAATTTAAAATATCTCATGACTACGGGTCTATTCTTTTCCATTGAGAATTTCTGAACTAAACTGAAGTGAAGTATAAATTTGAACTAACCAAAGTTAAACTGAACTGAATAGAATGAAATTGAATTTAAGTTTAAAAAAAAAAGATAGTCTACCCACAATATTTAACAAAATTATTAACATACTCATTGTTGTGCATCTGGCCCATTAGCTCAGTTGGTTAGAGCGTCGTGCTAATAACGCGAAGGTCGCAGGTTCGAGACCTGCATGGGCCATTTTTACTTAGAATAATTTCTTTTTGCGTCGTACTAATACCGAAGGTTGCAGGTGTTTTTCTTAGAGTAAAAAGTTTTTGCTTCGTACTAATAACAAAGGTCGCAGGCTCGAGACATGCATGAGCCATTTTTTTCTTAGACTAAAAAAAAGTGATCCTTGCCCATGTGGAGTCTATATAATTTACTAGAAAATAAGCGACACGCTACGCGTGTGTTACATTCATTTAATATATATGTTATGTAAATCATACGCTATGCGGGTGCTACGTTTAGTAAATTATTTAGTAAATCCAAGGATTGAGTTCTACATGATAAAGACAAAGAAAAAGTATGCTGACCCAATACAGTAAGAAATTACGTACCTCCCTTACCAAGCTTTTCAAGTTTCACTTTCTGCTGGCTTTTCCGTTGGTATGCTAGAGTTCTTATTTTATGTTTTGGGCTTTAATTTAAATAATGATTTGCTTTAAATAACATTGAAAACACGAGATAATTAAGGAATACGAATTTCATTAGAATTAGGATTCAACAAAAGACCTATAAATAAAAATATAATGCGAACTTCATTAGGATTAAGACTCAACAAGATACCTAGCAATAAATGTTTCTGACTGGCCGCTTATTATAAAGGATAATGATACTTGTGTCGGGTGGTATCTCATAAGTGTCGTCCTCTATAAGTACAGGCTAATGAGTGTTTTACTTTATATTCATATCAACTAAAAAGTGCATTAATATTATTACGTATTTTCAATCCCTTGATACTCCAGACTCCAGTGTACTTCGAAGTTCGAAATACTAGCAATGAACATGAAGACCTAGCACAATGTATTCATTTCATGGTTAGGTAATCACACTTCATAACGACATACTAGACGAAGTTACGGCCTTGTTTTGTCTCTTAATAAGACATAATGTTTTCATGTGACACGGTTGGCGTGGGGGTTGGGCCTTAACATTGCTTTCGGCCTATGTATGAGTAGAAGTAGTACTTTGGTTTGTTTGGCGCAAGTATGGACTGTGTCCTTTCTTCGTATGTCTTATAGACGATTTAATATAAAACTTTGTGATCTTAGATGATAAAATACTTATATCATAATGTTCCGAATGTTTTTTGTAGATTAAAATTAATATGTAAGGAGATTATGAGGAAAGTTATTACACCCTCCGCCCCGTAAAACATTACCTACTACTAGGAGTAGTGCGCAGTTTAATAAATTCACAATTGTAATGAAGTAATGAAAAATTAGTGGCATGCAAATTTTTATTGAAGGATAATCGTAAAATTGAAATATTGATGTAAAATAATATTTTAAATGTTCGGGGTAATCTCTTTTCATTAATAGGTTAAGTTTTGAAGACAGGGGCACCGTGCTAAGCACGGTGCATAATTCTAGTATCGGTATATCACTACGTATTTTCAGTCCCTTCATTTAATATCAGTGTACTGCTCCAAAGTTCGAAATACTAGCAATGGGACATGAAGACCTAGCACAATGTATTCATTTCATGGTTAAGTAATCACACTTCATAATGACCAATCTGAAGAGTTTTGTGCATTAAATGAAACTATTCAAAAGAGAGAAGTAAATTAATTAATTAATTAATTTTGCAAACATAAAACACACAATTCTTTCTCATATGCATTCAGATTACGACTGATTGAAATACATTTACCAATTACCATCAATCGAATTTACAACTGATTGGTTATTTGGAACTAGTCAGGGTTAGATGAACAGCATTCAAAGCCTCTTAAAAAAACCTGTACTGTTTCCGGGATTTAGGTCTGTATACAGAATGTCAATTCAGCTTGCTTTTTACCGCTTATTTCAAAAATTCAAACTTTTCGCGGGTTCAGGAAGCCACAGGGTATACATAGTTCAGACTTGCTGCCTTCTCGGTTTTACCAGGCCTTCTCGGTTTTACCAGGCGTACTATGGACCATCGTAGTTGTTCTTGGTTGGGTACCCCAGATAGAGAACACTCGGGCCACTCTGGTTGCGAGACAATGCCAACATGTAATTGTCCTCTCCCAATAGTAGGTGACTGGTAAGCAGCTACTTAGTTACAAAAGGATTAGTATATAACGTACCCAGGAGGCCAGGAATGAAGATGGTGCATTCAATGGTTGCTGAATCTATGAGTTGGTGATGGTGCCCAAAGGTAAGCACGGTTTGATAAAAAGCTGCAAAAAATACAAAAATCATTTGCCAACTAGAATCTTGATTCAGTACATATTACAAAAACAATGCACCTGCTAAAAAAGTAACTGTTTCAAGAGGACAAAGCCAGAGTAACGTTGTACTAAGATAAAGCAAATAACAAATACAAGATTAATCACCAAGTAATCATGTCAGTTTGCAATTGGAAAACCCCACTATAGTACTATGTATAAGATACTTAACATCAATTTTACAAAGGGTTTTTAAACCATTGCATGACGAATAATCCAGAGCTATTAGGATGGAATGAATACAGAAAAAAACATCATTGCATAAGGAATAATCCAGAACTATTAGGATGGAACGAATACAGAGAAAAACATTCATAATGCATGTATACATTCAATATCTTTTTCAATGCTCCTAGAGGAAAATATAGCAAGTAAGCTTAACAAAGTACAAGAAGAGTAGAATATAACCTGTCACTGTTCTGGATGTCCATGAACCCCATCCAGACACCTGCTTTTCCAGCCAAAATAGGAGATTTGGAGTGCTAAGACCTCAAAACCAATATCTCAGTTCTCATCAAAACATGGAGCCACACCAAGAAACCAAATAAGTTCAAAATGAATTATTTGCTGCCAACACAAAATTAGAAAGAATAGGAAAACATTTTCTTCCGGTTCAACTTCTTGTTTGAATCCTCAGCATATATTTATTCCAAATAGTAGTCAACCTTGTACATGAAGCGGTATTTACATCGGATTCTTTCCTCCACCCTTTCCATAATGTAACTAAAAGATTTGGAAAAGGAGTTTGAATCAATCAAATATAGAACAAAATATATACATTCTGAGAAAAAATGCTCTTCAATGATAGCGAAGGCAGACTAAACATCTATTCAAAAGCCTGCTATCCAAGTTACAATGCAGAACTTGGAGGGTGGCATCACGAGTTCTGGTGGTTCACTGTGCTAGTATAGAATAAGTTAGTCATATGCAGTGTAGCTGATAGCCAATATATCTTCAAGTATTTCACTTCTTGATGAGAATAGACTTCAGACCACACCAATCATCACCTATACTGCAATGCACCATAAAAGAAACCAAAAAAAAAAAGAATAGAAATACATCAGTACAAGAATTTCCACGACCGAGCACTTCATGCAACCATATCATACCACCTGTGTCCACATTCATTTTGTTAGACTAGATAGTGTATGTAGACGAAATCATTCTTATAGAAAGGCGGATAGTGACAGCTGTAATTTAAATATGGTGGGGCATACATGGCAATTTTATCGATTAAGGCTGGCAATAAGGAATGCAGATGTAGGAGAGATCAAACCGCTGAACTAAAGTACAGAGTCAGAAAATGGGTTTCGTTCAGATTAAGCTGCTCAACATCCACTTCAATTTACATAAACTCCATCTAGAACAAGATTTTTCCGCACCGCTAGGAACCCGCTGTTAGTTCTAAAATCTTGAGATGACGAACATGTCAATTGCCCTGAGTACCATGCTAGAAGGTCGTGATTTATTACAATAATTATAGTAATAATTGTTGTTATTGTCATTTTCCTGTTCTAGCAAGACGCAAGTGAAGAGTAATTTAGCTTAATGCTTTGAGTAATTTTCCAACCAGATTAACCAAAATTTAATATTACTAATTACTACGTTAGGTCCAGAACAACGTAATGAATAGGACAAGCCTAAAGTAAGATATTGCACTCCATGACCTGTGTAATGAAGCTTCCCAATCTCACCCATCTGAACATTATTTGAAGATGGGTATCAAATAGTTTACTATTGGCCCCAAACTGACCTTATAATAATCGAAGGTCTGCCCTAAAACAAAAGCTGAAGCAAATGAATCTGACAGATGAAGAACTCACCAACAACAAACTGAAGTAGAATGAGCATCCACCACTTAATATACAGGAACTCAGTCCTGCAGCCTCACTTGATTGAAGAATACCACAAAGTGATGCTCAGGAGCCCAATAAATAAAGCCAACAACCGGTCCTTCTTTGATGTACTGCAGAAATTCATTCAAATATAATCCGTGATGCTGAACAAACTATCCACTAAACTTTCATGAAACGACACATTAAAAGCGGAATAAAATCCGAACCTTCCCATCCAACACAACAAGTTCACCATCAACCCATCGAGGATTCTTAAACCCAGCTAGTCTTCCTTGTCCTCTATATCGAGCAATCTGCGTATAGGTGGTACAACTTAATTCGACATTGAGAGAATAATGATATAATCATTACATAACCAAATTTTCATTAGACCATTACCACCCCAAATTCTTCAGGGATAATTCCTTTATGTGGAAGCTGGTACTGTTTTCCCACTTTTGCACGGAATGCCACCTGTGTAAAAACATATCAAGTGCCTTGAAATTATTAATTGAATTTAAGCAAAACAGCTTGAAAGTTTCAAGTAAGATGTAAAATGTATCATAATCATAAGCCCCTATAAACATAACATGTCTATTCTTTTAACTCGATCTTTCTCCTCTCTTGTTTTAGGGGAACGAGCTGTACCGTGAGAGACAAAACGGGAAGTCCATGGCATAGTGGATTATGATGATAATAATGGAGAGGATGAAATCACGGATGATATCAGTGTTTACTTTTGAATGTGGGCAAGGTCAATTCTAGTGATATACTAGGCCTGAATTGCTATAGCAGGTGAACTTATAGACTACTTTACCCAGTCACCTAGGATATCCCCTTTCACTATAGAAAATAAAAAAAAAAAAAAAAGAAGCTTAGGTTGCTTAATAACTGAGTATGATCTGCTAAGCTAAAGAGTGCAACTGCAAGCTATAGAATAACAGGTTGCACACCAATGACTACGAAATGGCTGTTAATTCTGATCAATAACCTTTACAGAACACGGGTATGAAGTTGCTCACAAGCCTCACCTCCATCCCCCACCCAAAAGGAAATAAAGAGGAATGTAATAAGATAACATACTCTTGTACTGCAATGTAAGAGATAAAAATCAGGAACAAAATTTTAGTAATATGATCATAATTATTAATTACTCCGTCCCTCAATAAGTTTAATGGTTTGGTTCTCGAGGCAAATTTAAGAAGCTTATTTCATTTTCTGGTATTTTATTGGTGTAGGGTACAAATAAACTTTTTGAGTTACTCTCGATGGCATATGTGTAATCACTGAAAAAAGTGTGGATATATTAATGTTGTAGTGGCAGTTGGAATGTGTTAAAACGGAAGTGCAAAATTTTAAGGATAAAGTATAACTATTCGGGGAGGGAGGAAGTAGTATTTTAGGTTTATTCTATCATATAGTTCAATTAGAGTTGTATATATTTGGCAATTGTAGAATGTTATTAGGATAGTAGTTTAATTAGATATCCATGTTTACTTGTTTAGATTGACTCTTGACCTATAGATAATTACTTGTATAGGCAAATGCTGGATATTTGTGCTTTTATTATGATTATTATTTGATATTGAGATCATTATTTAGTGTTTTCTTCAATTTGTTTTGAGTTCTTGCATTTTCGTTGTAATATATAGCCATGCACTACCAAAAGTAAATTATGGACTGGCCAGCATAAGAACGAATAAAAAACAAAAAATATACAAATTTTGATGAATGGGTGAACTGACCTGGCCAGCTGGAATTAATGGGTCTCCTGTCAATTTAACAGCTTCAACATACTCATAAAACTCAATTTCTGATAGCTTCTCAGGGCTTCCATCCTCTTTCCACTGACCAAATTTGCGCCTCATTTGTATAACTTCTGAACTGAATATTCCATGTGCCCCAATATATACTCCTGATGACATGAGCAATTTTAGATATATTTTGTGTATGCAGGATTAGCAATACATAAGTTTAACTATATAACAAATTACATATTTACCCCATGCATGCACATACACTATTTACAGACTCTCCATAAAGTTTGGAAAGTTATACAGGCAACCCTCGATATGTGTATTATTGTGACAATATGCATCTTGAAACCATATATTCACCATGCGAAGAAGTTCAGTGATAATTTACGATTAATTTCAAACTTTCTGGGTCTCTCACTTTTGCCATGTGTTGGCTGCGAGCATGAATGATGGTTTTGACTCTAACTAGTCCATACATTAATGGTATTTGCGTAATACTCGCAAGACAATTTGTAATATATACATTATTAATGGTATATGCAACACTGCTCTACAAGTAGAATTGAACAACAAGGTTACCATTTAGTGGGTCCAAAGGTGATGAAACAACGATGCGGTTAAATGTTGTGGTTCCTGAAAGTGGCTCATGACTTTGATGCTGTGGTGTAAGGGTTTGACTTAATAAACGACGAACGTCTTTAATAACCTGCACATTTGAGCTTCAAATAACGTACCCAAGAAATATGACATTGAGATGACTCCTAACAAATACATATTGATCAGATCATTAGACATGCAGAATTGACACTAACCGACTTGGGAATTTGTCCATCGCCAAGCCCCTTCAGGAGATCAAGCATAAGTTTGTCAATGTTACGCTGAATTGAGAGATCAGCCCTTTTGTTCTTTCGAGACTGATCCTTTCCACTCGCGATGAGCTCATTGGCAGTCTCCTCTACTGTAAATGTAAATGAAAGCCGCCCTTTATGCTCTAACCTCGCTGGAACACGAAGCAACTCTTTAGCCGGCGTATCACGCAATAATTTCGGGAAGAATCCATCACCAATGACAACCTCAACTGCAATTTGAGTTTCGCCATCATTCTCACTTATCTCACTGCTTGCATCTATCCCAGAATCGTGGTGGTCATCGTCGTTTTCAGATTTTGTTCCATCTTCACCGTCAAAAGTTTCAAAGTCAACGTCTTCTTCGTCCTCCTCTTCATCAATTATCTTTTCGTTTACCTTAGACATTAGATCCATATCCGCCTTTTCTGGCGCTGTTACTTTCACAACCTTAACGTTCACACCAGGAATCATGTCCCTTAATACATTGTCAAAATCAGAATCATCATCCACATCTTCAGTGTCCTCTGTATCCTCAGACTCATAGTTCCATTCAAATAGCTCACTTTTGATGTCTCCTACATCACGTGCATCTGGCATCATGGCACTCCCTGAAGGCTTGAAGGATGGAGCATATAAGTCCTGGGAAGCTACTTTTCTCTTCAAGCAAACCGCCTAGACACAAAGGAGATCCAGATTAAACGTCCAGTTTATTGTGGAACAAAGAAAACAGAAATAGACTGCATACTGAAGATAGAGGTCTCTGGTATTCCTACTAATGTATACAAACAGACATACAGATGGAGCAAAAATACAGAGCCTCACTGTAATTCCTCATCCAACTTTGATCTTGGGGATATATACAGCAATATACATCATATAAGCTTTTTATCCAAAGAAATTGTGTCAGGCTACACAAACCACAGGATTGTCATCTAGTTGAACTCCTCCACGTAGCTCTCAGTAACACATGGGACAAAGAACATGGTTAGGACTT
The DNA here is from genome assembly GCA_036897195.1 of Plantago coronopus. Classification (NCBI taxonomy): domain Eukaryota; kingdom Viridiplantae; phylum Streptophyta; class Magnoliopsida; order Lamiales; family Plantaginaceae; genus Plantago; species Plantago coronopus. The sequence continues at coordinate 4,227 of JAYMSL010003502.1, read as the reverse complement.
AGGACTTAGGCATCTTGACCAAGGACGCATGAGACTTCTACGTCCACAATGATTATAGACAGGAACCTTGTATGCACTATTAAAATTTCCATGCTAGGAATCAAGTGAGAGGGTGCAAAATGCTACAAATTTTGAATTTTACAAACACCATGATCTGAAGAAGAATAATTATGGGTTCCAGATGTGCTATTTTCAACGTCTCAAGTCATATATTCCAAAAAAAAAAAAAAAGAAAGAAAGTTCCCGGTACAAAAGGAATACCGAAAATTTTGTACATAATCAACAATAGAGAACCTTTAACTTTAAGCACATAAAATTGTGATGTAAAGCTACAAGTAAAGTGCGGTTTGGGGTGGGGGGTCACAATAAAAATATGTATACATAGATAGAAAAGATTCTGAATGTTTGCAAGCATGCAACCCCAACCGGACGTAACCCCTCTGCCACTGCTAAACATTACAAGTACATATCAAATCGTGAACATTTATTTACATTTAAATGCAGCCAAATGAAACAAGAGAACCAACATATTTATTACCTGCTGATTATATGTGGTCCCTTCATTCTTTGTAAAATACACTTCGAACAACGGTGCACCATCTGAGGCCGTCGCAAGCTGCCTGCCACAAGTCACATTCATTCAATCACCAAAACATTTACTTATAAATCTCCATCATGAAATAAGGAGAACAGATATACTCAATGAAAGGCACAGCTAAATCTAATCCTTCTTCACATAAATGTACCTACATATCTAATGAATTTCAGAGAGCAAGCATTTATTTGAATCTGAAGATAGATGATATAGGTAGCAAAAGAATGCATCATTGCTGAATCCAAGAGGTTTTATTATTGTACTCTCTGTTAAGATAGGGATAAACATGGGATTGGGAAGGAACTCATAAAAACAGACTGAACCAATCTTATCGGGTAGGAGTAGGACAGTATTATACACAGGAAGCTAAGTTGTAAAACTGCAAAACAACTTTATAAATTAGTGGTATCTGAACCGGCCAGTTATGTCTCCTAGATATATACTCCTCAAGAATTCTGTTAGACGGTACTAATAAATAAGTAACTTAACTTGCTTCAGAATTAACAAATTATAGGTCCTATACAGAAGAACCGGAATGAGTTTCTATATTATTCTGCCAAATTCTAGAGAAAAGAAACATAAATTCTCTAAACATGACGTAATAGAATAAAATATATATTCTCTGCTCTGTGATGAAGCGGAACTATCCATTCTGAAGATAGACATGCTTAGTGAACTGAAACTCCAAAATTCAATCATATAGGACTTCTTCCAAACTTTTAATCTCTTCATTAATCTCCAAACATGATGATAAATTGATATAAGAATAAAAGATATATTCATTGTTCTGTGATATAGTGGAACTATTTATTCTGTTGATGGACATGCTTAGTGAATTAAAATTCCAAAATCCAATCACAGGATTTCTTCCCCCTTTTTTAATCTCTCTGAAGAGATTAAAAAAGTTCTATTTTACAAAGACCCAAGCACAATCCAAACATAAAAGTTAAAATACTTGAACAGATAAACAAATGAATATTGGAATTAACCAACTAATCATACCTAGGACCGTAGCTTCTGGCAACGTATCTTCCATACTCCGCCCTTATATGAATGATGCGGCCATAAGGATTACTTGAATCTTTAGAAATTCCAGACCACCATCCTACCTGAATGTCATATTAAGACACGTCTCAAGGAAACAGAAACTCACGAACAAGCACTAAGTGCAGAACGTAGATTTACTACGGAAAAACCTCTAGCAGTATCACTGCCAAAGACATCTAGTATACAATTAAAAAATGTTAAAACTTGCATTTTAAATCTCATGAAATTCATGAAGTGTGAATTAGCACAATGCACACGTGCTGAATTGTGCTGTCTGTAGACATGCTAATGGAAGTATGAAACAATGCATGCATGATTAGTAGATATCCTTGTGTGGTTTTCTCTTTTCTGTTTAACAGAAGTGCTTACCACTTGTCAAACTATGCTTACGGAAATTTGGGAGTATTTATTATAAATAAATGCAAAGTAAACCTTCTCTTTTCCCACTTTTTTCTAGCAACAAGGAATATTGATCATAAATCAGTGGATATCCTAAATGTAAGCTAGTAGAGAGAGGTTAATATCTGATGATGGAAAAGATGGAAACACAAAGTAGCATTGTCCACCACTTGGGCATGTTTTAAACAATAGACTTGGCAAGGAAACATGAAACATACTCCAAAAAAATTAGTCCAACTTACCAACCCAGCACCTGCATAATCACGCATAAGAGCAGCATCTCCATAACTCTCTTCATCCACGGATTTCTGCAAGTAGATTTCAATAACCCAACAAGTAAGATAAGACGAATGCAGCTTTGAGCTCATTCCATAAACTGAAGTTAAAGTTTCAAGCATCATGTGAATGGAGGTGTTCAAGAGGCTACGATAAACAATCAAGAACAACATTGCATATAACTCACCTTTAGGTGGGCCATCACTCTTCCAACAGTGTCATTTGTCGCAGCAGCTGCGATGGCAACCTTAATCCTAGCTGCATCTTCATAGTCCTCCTTCTCAATTGCATTCACTAATTGTGACTATGTACCGAAAAAAAAAATATATATATATTGCAAAAGTCAGCTCCATTACTAACAGCCCATAAATTTTTGAAGGAATCGAACCATTAGTTGTTCCCCTGAGCTAGCTAACATTTACCAGCTAATCAAATTCTGCGAGCCTACATTTATAACTAATGCTTATATTATGCAGAGCAGATTGGCCTAGATAATAAAAAACAACAAAATCACATCTGAAATGCTCCCAAGTCCCAACATTACATGCGAATATAATATAAAAAACAAAACTGGTAATAGACAAAAACCTTGAGAGTCAATACAATGTCCTCCTGCTCATCCACCTCAGCGAAATGCTTCTTCCACCTCTCCCAATCCCACTCTCTTCCGCGCTGGTCCACGACCATCACACTCCCCTTGGCACTCGGATCCCTAAATGATTTCAAAAAATCATCGAAGCCATTAATCGCATTCCTAAACGCCTCTTGCATGTAAAAATCCCATCGCCACGGATTCTCGCTACTCGAATTAGGGCTCTCGCCTCCTTTACTGCTGCTGCTGCTGCTGCTTAAGCCGCGGCAGCAGAGGCTAGAACCGGCAACCCTAGAGGGAGAAATGATCCCTGATTGCGACGGACGTTTGCTTAGTTGGGCGGGTAATCGGAAGCTGGAGAGGTTAAGTTTGTGAGGAATTGAATCGCTGGAGGGCGTGTGAAACGACGGCTGGCATATTGACGCCATTGATGAGTAGTAGCTCTGCTACAATCGACACTGTAAATGCAATAGAGATATTAATAAATTCGTGTATACACGGAAAATAGGAGAAAAAATTGGAGGGGGAGAAAAAGTAGAGGATAAGGATGATAGTATTTGTATTTGTATTTTGTATTACAATTGCAAAGCTGTTTTTTCTGAATTCTGATGACGTAGGACAACGCCAGCTACAGACTACAGTCCTCTTTGAGGTTCAGATATTTCCCCTCGGATCTTTGTCCATTTTTCAATATATATTCTAATAATTTAGGACACGTGAAATTTGAACACGGCATCAAAATAATATTACCTTATACATAAATAAATCATATTACCTATCTTTATATACAGGAATATTTTTTTTAGGGGTAAAATTGTTTATCGTATTTAAGCCGAAAGAGTCATTAAAGGTTTACAAGCCATAGAATTAACGCTACGTACTACGCCTACAAGTTCATTTTTAATACAGATATCAAGCCACGATGGGCAGGTGTCCCAAATATAGATTCTGGGCTGCCGCGGGGAAAATGTGGAGTCTGGTGTAGTCATCCTGGAAAAGTAAGAACTGCCGGTGTTGGCCAGAGCATCAGCTGCTAAGTTGGCTTCCCGGTATATTTTGTCAAAATGTAGATCATCAAAAGAGGTAGCCAGTCGTCTGATATCAAGCACTAGAGCCCTCGCCGTCGTGAGAGGTACCTGTCCCCTGCAAAGTACAGATAAAACATACTCGGAGTCAGTACGAATAAGTAAAGAAGTAATATTTAGAGTTTGATCCTGAATGAGGCCTGTCTTGACGGCCCAAAGTTCAGCAGTATTGTTGTCAGTGATACCGATGTAGCCGGCAAATGCTTGCATGAATTTGTTTCCAGCCATTCGAA
>JAYMSL010003501.1:0-12367 GCA_036897195.1 Plantago coronopus | reverse complement strand
ATTTTATGTTTTAATAGTCGGAATTGTAGGTTATACCGGCCACTTCCAAAAAATTAGTAAATCAGAGTTTAACTATTGTTTAGTTAGAGTTGTTCCGGTAAGATTGGTGTCTGTGAATACTAGAGGATCAATTGATTTAATCGCTTGCATCTAAATGCCACCTGTCCACTTTGCAAGTTAAACATACTGAAAAATGGAAACCTAATTAGTGGCAGCGAAGATTCATAACTTGTGAAACAACTGATTACCAGCTCATTTACTAGAATGTCGGAGAATCTTGTTAATCGTGAGATTGTTGATTCTGACGTACGATTGCAACAATGACCGTTATGGTTCATCTAGGAGCTATTCTAGTTTCTCAATAGTCTAGAACTCTCAAAGGTACTAGCTATACAACCAAATTGAAGAACCTTTAATGTATAGTTCCATACTATGTATGTACAATTAGTTTGTTTTTTTTAGAAAGATACGACATATCAGTTCTTGTACAACTACAAATCACTAAATGAACTATTCGAATGTAGTTCTTAACTAAATATTGCACTTTATTGATTATTTGTTTCGAATGCCGATGTAACAATCACATATTATAGGGTTCGAGTCATATTAGGAGAAAATGGGAAATCATCATTGATCCTCACTTTACCGTTTCAAAAAAAACAATCACAACATTACATCAGAAACCAATCACACATTACCCGTCCCGAAAGTTTGTGCGCACCTTGATTGATAAGGCCGTTGAAGGACGCATCTAAGCCGACGTGGAACAGTTTCCAGTTTCCTATACCTGTTTCTGTTTCCTTCATGTTCCCAATAAACCTGCAAAACTCGTACTCTATTTTCAATGTTGAATACAAAGTTTGTAGTGTGTTTTGCCATAAATCTATAAGCTTTTGGTCTAATTTCAAGGTTTCCTGCAAAGTTTTTAGTGTATCTTGCACACAATTATAAGCTTTTGGTAGCGGGTGCAAGAAATTAAAAGTTTTAAGTGTAAGCTGAAAAAACCATCTAAAGTTTTTAGTGTTTTTTTTTTTTGCAAAACAAGTGGTGAAAAGGACGAAAATACCCCCATCTAACGGCAAATTGACGACATCCAACCTTTTGTATATTTTGCCAAAAGATCAAAAGATTCAGGTATAAATTACCAAAAATCAAAGATTTTAGTATAGCTTGCAAAAACGTACAAAGGTTTGAGTGTAAAATAACATTTTCTCATAACTAAATAATATGGTGTAGTAACTGAATTAGAGTGTTTCCTTGTTTATTTGTGTATGGGTGGGGTGCGTGGGTGTGGCTCACTTCCATATAGCACCATAGGTTGGAAGCCGATTATCCTCCATTAGCGAGTATGCCCATTCGCCTGCAGAAGGGTAAATCCGTCAATTCACACCTAAGACCATATGAACTAAGTTTGTAGTGTGACTTGAAAGAAAACGACAACTTTCGTCTATTTTCTCAAAAATGTCACTTTGTCACAAAGTTTTAGTCAATGATTGAAACTCGTTAAATAATTTGAGTTATCTATTTTCTTAGCTCAAGAATAGTTACCATAGTTTGGAGGGGATGAAGTGAAAAATGTACGTTCTGTTTGAGTTAATGATTTATAGTTTTTTTTAGGTGAATAATACAAAGATGTGTAAAGAGATTGAAATTGATGAAATATGAAGTAAAATAGAGAGATGTAAGATTTGAGTCACATACCTTTCTCCTAACTAAACTAAGTACCAAACCCAAAGATTAATGATGGATTTTTTTTTACCCGACAAAATCTAACTACGGTACTAATTTAACACCTTATAACTACAAATATGCTTATACCAATCTTACAACTCCATGACTAAACTCCTTTATGATTATGTAGGGGTTATGGTATTCAAACTCCCTTACCAAACATTTGTAGCATGAGTTAATCCCTTAACCTGAGAGATTAACCCATAATAATCCTTAGTGTTTTGTTTAATACTTTAATTTAACCTACCTCCTTTCACGAAATACATATTTATGTCAAGACTTCAATTAACAAATATATAGATTTATAAAGAACTTCACTCTTTAATTAAATAAATATAATTAATAAATATACAATTTGACCATTTCTAAACCGAACTTTGGATTGATCGAACCTGAATTTAAGTTTAAGTCGAAAATAATAAGATAGCTATGTTCAAAATGGCATAAACATAGCTGTTCATGAAGAAAAGCACAAATAGAAAACCCAATTAGGGTTCAACCGCTACCCTAAGTTTTCGTCTTCACCAAGCTTCACTGTAACAAATACACCAATTGACATCATTCTCATTCACTGTTTCAGCTATGGAAGTTGCTGGAGCCGAACGAGAGAAGGTGACGCTCGTTGCCAGAAAGCCCTGTTTCGAGCTGCCCACTGCTTGTCCTACCTGCCTCCCCGTTTACATTTACCTCAGATTCTCCAAGATTCCTTTCAATCTCGAATTCAATCCCATTTACCCAGATTCCGGTAATTTTCTTTACTCCCGAAACGCATTTCCAGTTCTTTTTATTAATTTTGCTAGCTGTAAGATTTTGTGCTTATTGAATAGTTATGCTTACACTTCCAAGTTCCAAGTAGCTATTGTTTGAAGTTGGTTTTTATTTATTCATTTTGTTTTGTTATTGGTTATGACTCATGAGTAATGAGGCATCAGTAGGTTGCCATTTGTTTCGAAAAGTTCTAATTGGAAACTGAATTGTTCTTTGCTAGATCAAATACCATTTGTTGAATCTGGAGATTATGTTGCATATAATAACGAGAAGGGTGGAGTTATTAAGGCTATGAAGGAGGATGGCATTGTTGATTTGGATGCCGACATAGGTGGTGTGGCTGAGTGGGTGTCGGCGAAGGCCATGGTTGAGTCTTGGCTCGCGGATGCTGTTCTGTATGAGCTCTGGCTGGGAACAGATAGTAAACCGGTGTATAAGATTTATTATTCTGATTTGCCTTGGGTGATAGGAAAGATTCTGTACTATAAGCAAGTTCGCTCTGTGAAGCAGCTACTGGGGATAACCTCGGAGAATGCTGAAAGGAGAGAGGAAGAGGTACTTCCCTCTTATGTTTGTTTGTGCACTTTATATATGGACCTCACTAGAGAGAATTGTTCTGAAGTATACATGGTTACTTCCTTTTTATGGGTCCCTGAACATAATGCATCTGCTGGTCCTAAAAAATGATTGAAAGGATAAAATATTGGTACTTGTGATTGCTCTTGATTTTGTTTGTTTTGGGAAAAACATACATGTAAGCTTTCTTTCTTTTGAACCGGCAGATATATAGTAGAGCACGCCGAGCTTATGAGGCTTTATCATCAATGTTAGATGGACAGTCCTTTTTCTTTGAAAACAGGTGATTCCCCTCTGTCTTTTGGGCATGAATGTTTGCAGCTTGCCATATTGTTTCGGCCAAACTTTTGGTCTACGAGTTAAAACTGTCCTGAATGTTATGTTTGCATCTGCAGGCCAACGAGCTTGGATGCAGCTGTTCTGGGGCATGTTCTATTTACACTTCACGCATTACCCGTGAGTAATTCTGATTGCCTTTCCAATTACTGACCACTATGATTAGGACTTTGCATTTGAATTACTATGCCATTTGGCTGTACGTGGAGCTTTTGTCATGTGTTTAGGTCTTATGAATCTCTTACTGTAGTTTATTTTGGACACATATACTCTTGTGCCATAGGAGATAATGAGGAACTAATAACTCAATAAGTGATGCATAGATTCTACCTCTCAAGGAAGCAATTTATTGGAAAAAATTAATCTGATTTGTTATTTTCAGCCTGTCTTTATGGATATTTACTATATTCTCATAAAAACCTAACAGCAATGAGGATGTGAAGGACTAACATGTAGTCGATAGGATCGATGTAAGAGCCCGTCACTCACATTGTCTTCACCAAGGCCTGCTCATGGTATATAGATTCCTGAAGACCTAAATAGTTAAATTCCTTAATTGTATTTTTGCTATATGGATACTCCTTTACTTTTTTGATACGCCCAACTCATTTATGAGGGCATGCTGTCATGGAGGTCACATAGTGATCCTCTTCTTATGCCTTTTTAGTTATGTTGTGATATGGTGATATGTTTGTCATGGGAAGCTTCATCTTCTCGCTTTCCTAAGGTCACATACATTACTTTTATCTTTTCTTGAATTGCTTAGTGTGCAATCCATGAACATGATAAATTTGAGTCAACTACTGACTTGATACCCCCAGGTCGAACTTAGTTATTGGTTTTTGTATGCAAAGTTTTTATCGCATTGTTGTTCTGTTTTGAGTATGATGAATGTGTTGAGGCATACACTGCCCAATGGGAAAAGTGTTTGGGAGTTTTCATCTTATCTGGTATTTCAAGTGTTTAAATGCCACATTTTCAGTACTCTGATCACATTTCTTTTTGGTGAACTTTGTAAATGGTTTAGGAATTGGTTTTTGACAAATCAAGTAGTCTTCCAGTGTTTGATAGATATCTCTTCTCTACCTCTTTTGTGATTGTTTAGGAAACATCATTTTTACGGAGCAAGCTATTGGATCATACCAATCTCGTGAATTATGCTGAGCGTCTTAAAACTGAGTATATAGATGCCAGTACATCGGCTTCATCAGCTCCCCAATCAGATCCCTCGTCGTCAACCTCTAGGCGAGGGCCTTCAGGATGGAGTAAGTTTCTTAGATTTGTTATCTTGCTCAACCTATATTTAAGGACCAGTAGAATTGTTTCAATTCATTGAAGTGTTTTATTGATGGATATATAATGTGCATCTGTTAGATTCCTTTCACCTCTAAACTTGCTTGCTGCACCTTGACACCAGATCTACAATAATATATCCAAAACAAACATCCAATTAATTTAGCCAAACCTATTCCAAGCAGAAACCCTCCCCACTAATGTAGGATAAATAAGCATTGTGAGGACCTAAGAAAATTAAACTAAATCAGTGAGAGATAGGAGAGAAGTAGTGGAGAAAATCAAATGCTTTCCTATCACTGCCTTCTAGCAACCACACGAGAATACATAGATGTTTCAGGAGATGGTGAAAGTTTAGAGAATTAGGTTTTTGTAAGATTTGATTGGTTCTTTCATTAAGTATTTCATGATTTACATCCATTACAAAGAGTCATGGTATGACCGTGAATTGAATCATTTAGTAGCTTTAAACATGGTAAACAACAGTTAAGTTACAACCACACTTTTTAGTTGACAGTGATTTGATACATGCATATAAGCATATTTGAGAAGTCCGTTTGCTTTAAGAGTTTGTAAACCTGATAGCTTGGAAGCTGACTGTAGAGTTAAATAAATGCCATCCCGGCATAAGCTCAATTCTGCAAGCACTGGGTAATTGGCATTCAATAAACTTATTGTTATAAATACTGTTTTGTTTTTGTTTTTTAATAATGGTTATAAATCATGTCATATGCGGACAACTAGTCAACAACATCTGCTTCAGTTTTGTTTCTTTTCATAGTATTTGTAGTCTCAATCTTACATTCATTGGTAATTCTAATTCCAATCTACTTCAATTACTCATTACTCTGTCTTTAATTGCTTTGGTGTCATAATTGCTTGTTTTCTGAATAAGAGCATGATATAAAATTTTGGACTCTGGTTGTACACAGAGGCGTGATTTTCCTCAGCCAGGTGTAATCTGGCTTTTTATGACTTTTGTGGAGTTGTTTACTTGTAATCAAGTTACAAATAACGACACTCTTGTATTTTCACATATACATTATATAGGTTTTATTTATTGCTACCTCATTTCCTTCTACCGTAGCAGATACGAAATGATTTACTAACATTTTTGCCTTTTGACTTGATAGGTTCAAAACCGAAGAGAAGACCTAAGAGGGAGAAGACAGAGGAAGAGAAGAAGTTCAGAAGAAGGGCTAAATACTTCCTCGCCACTCAACTTGTTGCTGTATTAATTTTCCTCTCCCTTGTTAATGGATCTGATGACGCTGATGTGGAGCTTGATGATGATGATATGGGTTATGAATAGAATTACTAGAGGTAAAATGTCAAGGCCTAATAAAAGTTTTGCCATTATCAATTTTATTGATTTCCCTTGCAAGGGAGTTTTGGAGAGATGCGCATAGTCTAGCCTGGTACTGTTCCAGAAATCGAGTTGGCATTTCATAAAGATTGCAACATATTCTGTAGTGAGTGAGAATTTTTCAAATACATTTTTGCTGGAGCAATCTAATTTGTCCCTTGAGCAATAGAGCATGTGTACTATTTCGGTTACTTTCTGGTCGAGACCTGTGAATGATGAATGCAATTTGTACCCGACTTTCGTCAACCTGTGTGTTTTCCTTTTACCATGTTCGAGATATTCATGCATACTCCATTTTTACTGCCCTCCGCAGCCGCAAAGCTATTAAGAGTGTTTGCAAGATCAGATCTGCTAGTTTTCTTTGTAAATTGTGAATAATTTACAAACAATTTTGCGTATTCAACTTCAACAGCGCCCCTTGCAGGCTTTCAATTTGCTTGAAATCCTAGGAAGTGAACGGAATTTAATTGAACTTAATTAATCTGAATTTCGACTTGGTAGACATGAGCTACACTTAACTAAAAGCTAAGTTTGAGTTGAAGTTTGTTATGTAAACGTCTGAGTGGTGATACCCTTAGATCTTGTTGAAAACGTTTGAGTTGAAGTTTGTTATGTAAACGTCTGAGTAGTGATACCCTTAGATCTTGTTTTTTTCAACACAAGTTCAGGTCAGTTTCAATTTATACTTAATATAAATTTAGTTTATTTCATATCTTAGAATCTGAGTTGAATCGAAGAGAGTTTCTGCAATATCAAACCGTAATTCTGGTTCAGGAGAAAAATATTTTTTTTTTCTTAGTACTTGAAGGTGGTTCACAAGTCATGTCAAAAGTGCATGACAATCTCTAGCTTTCCTGAATGAACAAAATAATTTAACTCCAGATCAATATCTGGAACTGGAAGGGATCATCTAGCTACTACTTCTACCTGTGTAGTTTGATTTACAGTAATTTCCCTCTAAATCTACCACCTAAAACCACTCAATCACTTCTCCTTTGTTCCATTCCCTTCTAAACTCTGATGATCAGCAGGTTGTTGCTGCTTGGCACTGTTCCATTGCTTCACTAAATCGGCATACCCTTGTCCCGAACTCACAGCAAACTCTGTTAACGAACTCACAGCGACTGACATTCCCGCACACAGCACTCTTATCGCTATCTCCGCCATTTTTTCAGCCGTCATCAATTCGTCTTCAAACTCATGACCAGCTTCCACCACTTCCATTTCCGCTTCAAACCTCTTTGAGTTTGATCCACCACCCGAGCGTCTCCGAGAATCTTCCCTCAACTGCTGAGCGTACAATGAACCCACACCTGCTGCAAAAAAGTCTAGACCGTCGAGCACTGGGGCTTCGCTGATGTTATCCAAGAATTTAGACCACTGGATGCAGATGTTGAATATAGATGGGACCCCAAGTGACCGACGCGGAGAGAACGGTGATTTTGAACTGTTGGGATCTGATCGAACACAACGGAAGAGCCATCCTGACAGTGCATTCATGTAGGATCGTTGAGAAACGATCCATGACTCAAAGCAGGATTTCCAGTTTCTTAGCTCGTTTTCTAGGTTAGAGGCTGATCGGGCTAGCCTGTGTGGCTCGGATGGGGACATTATCGTATATCTCTTTGATCCGTGGAGCTTTGATGGCGTCCCTGCCAATAAAATCTTGGCTTCGTCTAGCGTGCGCTTCTGCAGCTGATGACACTCAGCCATCACCTTCCACATCCTTGTTAACCTGTCAATAATTGGGTTAGCTTGTTGTTTCGCATAGACCTCGATCCAACATTCGTTCCCTGAATCTACAAGCTATACATCATGTTTCATTATACTAAAGAAAATATAGCATCTAGTGCAAACAGCAGAGAGGATAATTCCTATTGTAAATGCTCTGTTCATGTATCACATCCAGACCATTTTATCCAAGATCACTTGCAGTAAACTAAATCATCATAACAGGGGCTGAAAAACTTGAAGTGAGAAAGCATACCCTTGAACCAATTCTAATAGCTGGGGCTCCAACTCTTGGTCCCTTAGAGTTTCAATCCTCTTTGACACAGCTTCAACCGAGTGAATTGAAACTTTTATCTGAGTGTGAAGATCTCTTATCGCATTTCTTGTTTTGTCCACGAGGGAAGGGTCTTCACCTTTCACGTCGAGATTCCTTAGCTGTCCACATTTCTTTTCATATGCTATCCGTACCCGTTCCCCTGCCTGCATAAACAGAGTTTGCTGACATTAGTTTTCTGGCATTCCTTGGAACTGTATCCTAACATATGACATGCGCAAACGGAAGTAACTAGATTCATTTCAATGGTTTCTTAGTTTGAGAACCGTACTCTAACTTCCTGGTAAAGTTTCTTTTCCCAAAGATATAATCTGTCCAGTGTCGATTGGTGACTCCCCGCAAACATGCTGGGCTCGTCTGAGCTGCTCTCGTACTCTTCATCTCTTGAAACTGAAGTACTCACTTGAAATCTTGATGATGACGTCCGGGACGCAGACCTGAAGAGTGCTACCGGATTCAACATCTTCATTGCTGAACAATTGAAAAGAAAAGGAATTCGTTAAACATGTCGGACTACATATATCAGAAACATTACAAGTCAAAAGTGCGTGATGTCGACAAACCTTTGTGATCACTAGATGATGGTGAGTATTGAGCTCTTCTGGCCTCCAAAATGGCGGACACCTCACTAGCTGCATTGCAAGCAGTCTTAAATTGATCTTCGAGATCCTTGATAACTTCTGCCATACTCGTTGGCCTTCGATTTACATACACGGTGAACCCAGGCATTTCCTCTTTTTGTTTAGAATCAGCCACAGCATTTTCCTTATTACTAATGTGACCTAAGTTTTGAGCTTTCGCCACTTCAATGCTCTCACGTTCATGGGGATGCAAGTCTTGACTACTTGTATCGTTTTCATGCTCATCTTCTGTTGCATCACAATCATCATCATCATCATCTTCTTCGTCACTTGTATCACTCTCATCAACATCTTCCACAACAACTTCTTCTCTAACAAAGTTTACGTTAGGCTTAACCTTAACAGGCTCTTCCTTCTTATGGATCTCCTCATCGAAATCTTCTTGCTCAGTTTCCTCCTCCAACTCGGGTATGCCTTCTTCTTCACGAACTTGCCGTATCCCAGCATTCTCGTCATCAAGCATGGAGCGATCAAGACTGCCTCTCGTTGGATACCCATAGTAATCTAGTGACGAGAAGGGGTTCCAAAAATAATCCCACTGAGATGTCTGTGGTGAAGGCGAAGGGTAACTCGGTCTGTGAGTGTTATCATTAGGTGAATAACTGAAGAATGAAGAGCCCATTGGAGAGGACTGCATTGCGAAAGCACTGTCCATCCCAAAATGATGCACTGGTGAGTAGGCGTCGACCCTATAAGTCTCTGGAGATCGAGGCGGTCTCTCCTCAACAGAAACCGAAGAATTTCCACCGGATTTGAAGTAATTAATTTTGTACGAAACACCCGGATCAGACTTAAAAGGCAAGGAATTCGGTGTTATGGAAATAAAACCAGGGTTGGTTTTCTTCACCGGGGTTTTGAACGAGTCTAATGAAAACTCACGAGGCTCATCTCCATCTACATATTCACGCAATGCCACAGAAACTCTCTTCATTGCTTGAATGTACGCAACATGTCCGGTAGCAAACTTCGTTCTCTGCTCAACAGCTTGCCTAATGAACTTCTTCCGATCTTTACACAGCTGCACAGCCTCTTCATCATCCAACTTCGATGTAGAGCATCCCATATCTCTTCCACAATCTTCTACTTTACGAATTCTTCAAACTATAAGCGAAATGGATATCGTAAAGATGTAGCTGTTTTGTTGTGACCAGTAGATTCATAAGTAATCCTCACTGTCAAAAGAGGAAAACAAATTAACTATCTTCTGAGGTAGAATCAGTAGAAGCATATCTGGGAAAGAGAAGAAAGAGACCTAATGCTGCTACTAATTAATCACAATAATATTACTAACTTACTATGAGTTATGAGATGCAAGTAAATACTTTCCTTCAATGGTAAGTTTTCAACAATATGGCCTAAAACCTAACCAGTGAAACAAAGTGATAAAGCTAGCTACACATAAAGGCAATTCATTAAATTATTAGTTTTCTATAAAAAGGAAAAGCGAGACACAGTACAGAGCTACTGCATTCATACTTGCAGTTCTGGAACTGGCAATCTTTCTTATTTCAGAAAAGGAAAAAGAAGAAAAAATCACACTGAAATTAGGTGAAAATTCACTCAAATTGAGCTGAACACTGCTATCAAGTATCAAGAACTGAAAATGAACCAGTGGTTTGTAAGAACAGCACAAACCATGACAATCTAGCTACATAAACTACCAAGAAGCTGAAAATTCACCCAAATTGAGCTAAGCCAAGAGCTGAAAATGAACCAATCCTTTGAAATAACAGCAGAAACACATGAATAATTAGCAACACAAATCACCAATAAGCTGAAATTTCACTAAAATTGAGCTCATCAAAATCGATACCAAGAACTGAAAAAGATCCAATCTTTCTCACAAACAGCACAAACCCATCAACATTAATATTGCAGCTACAGAAACCAGCAAGAAGCATAAAATTCACCAAAATTCAGACAAGGCACAAGAAATGAAGCTCAAACCTGTGTTTTAAGAGTACAGTTGAGCTGTAACTAACTAACTAAGTAGTTCGGAAAGAGTAAGGTGAGAAATGTGAAAGGAGTGAGAGAAGAAAATGGTACCTCAAATGCAGAAATTGTTTTGTCCCCTGTTGTGAATGATTGATCAAAGGTGTGTCTGTAACTGTGTGTGAGAGAGAGAAAGAGAGAGAAAAGAGACGTTTGTTTGAGAGAGAAAAGCAACGGTCAAAAAATTGGATTTAAAGTAGGAAAAAGGAAAAAAAGAGGGTCAAAAATGAAATGCAACTAAAGCATGAGGAGATAATAAAGTCTCCCAGGTGGAGAATAGAATACAAGCATAAAGGAAAAGCAATAATGTGACATCCTCTAATTCGGTTTCCTCTATGCTACAACGCGCCATACCGACCTTCTCATTTCGTGCCCCTTTCCGTTATAAATTGCATAGATGCCAATATTCTGTCGAATGTATAGAAATAAAGGAAACAAAACGATGACTCAACTGAGAATTTTAGAAATGAGTTGTGTATAAAGTTATGGATTTACTTACATTTACTACTGGTATGATAAAAGAGCAAATAACATTAACATAGTGAAAATTATAAAAATGTAAATAAATGATTAATGTGGAGCATGTGTCGTTGATTCTTTTTCTTCCGTTTTTAGTTATCTTGTGTTTTACAAGATATCAATGTTTAGTTAATCTCAAAATCAAATTACCATTTCAACTTTTTCTATGGGCGTAGAATTGAGACTCTTTATAACTTGAGTACACACCCTTATATTATCATTTTGAATTTGCATTTAAAATACAAATTCTTGTAAAAAATATAATTTTAAGAAATGTAGTTATCAATACTTGTTTTAGTGTATTACTGTGTCATTGTCAATATTTCGTAAATCGCGATTTTCACAAAACTTGCTCAATTTGAGGGGAGGTTGGATATCAGCGATCCAGCCCATTAAAATTAGGCATGGCTGACCACTAGCTTGATCCGGCCCAATAGAATCAGGCCTTGCTTCCTACTTCGATCCGGTACAATGACAAGCCTGTCCTAATACACTTTTGTGTGCTTTTGTCCAATTTGATCCTTCAAAACAACCATCACTTATGTATCAATACTCGATCGAGATTCAATCTTTAAAATTCCGTAAGTTACTAATACATTAATCTCTAACCTCACACGTCGCACTTTGCTTTAACTAGTTCGTTCATCGATCGGAAAGCTTATAACGTCAATTCAAACATATAGACAATTGAGATTCTTGTAATGTGAGATGATATCTTAGAGCTGAACATTTTGATATGAAAGTAATGAACACCATATCTTTTGGTCTCCAGTCCAGATCAATTTTCAAAATTAACTTTGTTCCATCAACTTTGCAAAAAAAATATTCCCCTCTTCCCGTGTGAATGGAAACTCCAATTATTTAACGAGAAAAGATAAGTGTACATAAAACAATTTATGTTCTTGAACTGTAAGAATACATTGGAGAATACATGTCTAACAACTAATTAATGAAGATCATTCCCCCAATGATCTGATTAGTGAGACTCGTAACCCCAAATAATCAAATAACTGGACATAATTAACCGTCACCTTCCCCAATTATCATATAGTAAACCTTAAACCAACTAATTAAACTGAA
>JAYMSL010003500.1:0-12367 GCA_036897195.1 Plantago coronopus | reverse complement strand
AAGGATAACAGCCATAATTTATAAGTTCTCGTTTTCTTAGAAAAAACCAATAATGGAGACTAAAAGTTAGTAAGTTACAATATGAGTTTGTCACTAAAAGTTCCTTGTATCACTACGACTACTGGTTTTCTTTCAGATGAATAAAAGTGCTCCATTCCATCAATTGCAGTTCTATATCACATTACCAATTGGACAAAGATCTATCGTAGCGACTGAAGAGTGAAGATGGAGAATTGGTAGGTTTAAAGTTGCATCACGTCAAGCTTTGGACTTTCAAGTCATTCACAGAACAGGTGTTCAAATTAACTCAACTGTAGTCTCAAGTCATAATATGAAAAGCTTTTTTTATTTTCCAAATCAATTTTAGCATAAATGTTTTATGCACCATGGAATGCAAATCATGATCGAGGAATAGAATGGGCAAGTGTGTGGTAAAAAATCATACAAGATCAGTGATAGCAAATGGAAGGTCAGCACAAGAAACAAAGATGTACCTTGGACATGGAAAACCCAGTTACATATGTACTTCCATCAGAAGATGTATCGTAAAGAACTTCCCTGCATCCCCACCGTAGATGGAACCTGGGTCAGCAAAGAGATACAGAAGAGGTTGAGACTTAACATATATACAAACAAAAGATGTAAATATAAAAATGTCGCATATATAGTTCGATAGATATATCAGTTATACCTGCCGCCTTTCGCGGTGATATAATCTCTGATGGGGCCACTCAAATAAACATCTGGAGAACCTTTAAGCATGCGTAATAGGGAAGCCTCGGTTTTTGTAGCAAATAGTGAAAATATAGTAAGCATGCAACGAGCACTGATATTATCACAGTCGATAAACCCTAGGGCATAAGCAACAGGATCCCACATCCTCTGGATACTCAAGCGAGTCCCTCCTTTGGACATGAACCAGTCGGAGAAGCTTATCTGTTAATGAATTGGCATCCAAGTTCAGTGTACATCCAAAAGTTGCATGTTCTGTTGTTTTAAACTATTAATAGACTATGGTACAAAATCTTGTGAATATGTTACCAAACAACAGCTACTGGAATCTGTGCAGACCAATAAAGAATAATGGAATACAGATTTAATTGTCATTTCTAATATGTTTTAATATGGGTAAAGCTAATTTACCCTGTATTTAAAGTACACATAAATCAGAAATTTGAACAACAATAACCAAAAGACCAAAAATCTTTTAATCTTTTACGCAGATTTAAATGTGAAACAAACTGAAACTTCTCACTAATAGAAATCTGACCAGCAACTAAATTTTTTCAATTTCTCACTCAGCTCCCAAACTGCCCAAGTTCATGCAATGAGAGTAGTGAACACAAACAAAAGGAACTAAGCTATGATAGAGAACAAACTTTATCCAGGTCCCGTATGACCCTCATTGCTCCATCTGGATCCACCAGAGCTCTCACAACTGGGCTGAGAGCAAGAGCCAAAGCGTTTCTTGCTTTATCATACGGCTGCACGTCAAAATAATGAGGTGCTCAGAAAGCATAATTCAACTGTGCTGAAAAGTATAAAATGCAAGAGTGTGCTGACAAGTAAGAGCAAATTAAAATGCTACGAAAAGAAGTACCTTTAGCTGGTTTGTTGTTAAAAAAGCATTGATTCCATGAAGTGGTGCACCAACTAGAAAACGAAAATCAAGCTCTGCGATAAAATAGAAGCTGTCAGAAATCCATATCTTCCTTTGAATTACACCCCCAACGAATCATTTGCAAAAGAAAAAGGACATGATTAGTTAACATTGAATGTTCATCTACCTCCTATATCACCGCCTCTGTTGACAAATGTGTGAGTATGATCCTTCACGAGCAGATTTTTCTCAGCCCCTACCTAAAATTCAGTGAAGTTTGAAAATAGTAAAAAACCATTAAAACTTCAACAAGTTAAACTCCATCAGTCCATCATTATTGACAAAAGCACCAACTCACATCTTGATAATTCATAAGCATAACCTGATGGATACTATATAACTTAACATTGGACTAAAATGAAGTGTCTTACAGCCATGTTATTTAAGTGAAGCGGTCTAGAAAACAACATAACAACATAGTATGTCTCCCTAATGCATCTCCTCACGTGAAGGAACAAGTTGATCTTTACCTTTTTCATCAAGCGGAAGAGATTATTGTAGCAACCAAAGAAAACATGTAGTCCCATCTCAATGTGGTTTCCGCCTTTATCAACAAAAGAACCCACTTTCCCACCAATAAACTGCCTAGATTCGTATATATCTACCTGCAATTATCATCAAAGATCATATATATTAGAAACAGAATTCAAACAAGTGAAACTGGTTTTTAATACTTATCATTCATTGGATTTAAAGAACGAACGTACAGACATCTATAGATTCTGAAAACAAACCTCGTGACCCTGATCTAGGAGCTCCACCGCAGTCGACATCCCAGCCAAACCGGCTCCTATAATCGCCACCTTCAGCTTTGGTCCCCGATAATGCTCGGGCTCCGGTGGAAACAATCCTTTCGGAGCTGCAAAACACAACAACCATTTCATCAACAAAAGCACACACATCACTGATCACTGAAACCACCAAAAACCAAAATTCAATCAGCATAACTACTTAAAAAGAAAACAAAAGCAAAAACAGCACTTCATCACTCCCAAAAGGCAAAACCGCCTAAACCCAGCTCAATTACCAAAATTCACCATCCCAGCAAACTTAACAAGCCTCAAAACCACAAAAATTCCAACTTCCACACACCCAAATACATAATTCCACACAGACCCACCTCTACAAACACCAAATATAACAAAAATTAAACAAAGCAAAAATAAAAAACGAAACACAGAAGAATCACGATACCATTAACAGTCATGTCAGAGACATTGGAGTCCAAATCAGCCCGAATTTTGAGCGCACGCGCCTTGCTGAAGCCAGATGACACATGGCGGTTGCAGAATCCAGCAGAACGAACCCGAATTCCGTTAGCTGGAAACCCAATTGTAGAAGCAGAAGCCGCCATGGCCAAGATTCCACTTTTAGACAAGAATTCAAGTGAAGAAGAAATCAAGAGAGCATGAGACGAAAAGGGGTTGGAGGAAATGGGTGTATGTATACGAGCAAGGAGAGTTTAAATGGGTATCCGTGGAAGAATAGATGCTGATAGTGTGAATTTTGTCCGAACGTTAATGGCAATTGGAATTTATTTTCTTTTTATTTACCATTTTTGAAGAGGAGCTGAGTTGGTGAGCACATATTGGTGCTAAGGTTGGTATTCGAGATTGATTTGGAGGGAGAGACAAAACCGTCCGGTCGGGATTCTACTTTGCACTTCCACCCCCTACTTCTCAATATTTGCACTTTCGTAGTTTGATTCGGTATCATTTTAGTTCCGAATTACTTACATTTTCAGTATTGTAACGTCGTAATACAATGTTAAAACATAAAATCATATTTTCACGGGTAAAGAAAAACGAGGACACCTTGCTTTTTTTTGCTAGTACTAGTTGAATATTAGTACTTTTTATTACTTTTACATTTTTCCCTATACCTTTTAACTTAATTCTTGATGTTTTTGAGATAAGATGAGTGGTTAAGACAGTAAGAACGTAATTAGGTAAAGATGTGGATGATGTGAATTGTGATTATGATTAATTAATTGGTGTTTAGTCAATTGATTGTGAGATAAAAAAAAATAAAAAAAAAGGTGCTAGTGTCTGGGGGCCTGTGGGGAGAGGATAGAAAATTAGAGGGTTAAACTGTACTTTTGTATATTAGATTTGGATCCGAAATCATGAAGTTTAATGCACCACCTTTTGGGAAAGTAGTTGATTACGTGTTAGGATTGAGGATTTGAATTAAATAAGTGATTAGCAAAGTCAAGTCAAATGATACTCCTGACATTAGTCACTAGGACATCTTCAATTCGATGGGTATGACTTAAGTTACAATTTGTAGATTAATTAAGTAATTAGTTATAAATTATGTTCAAATTTAGTTTAAGTTTATGTAATTTAAATTTGTATTTGAATTTCAGTCAAGTTCAAGTTAGATTAGGTTAATTAAACGAAATATAAGAATTATGTTACCTGACCCACTTTATTGAAGATAATTATGGATCATGAAGAAATTAATGTTGAATGTAGAAGATTGAGTTTGGAATAATGGTGGCATTAGAGTTCCATTATGAGTTATGCGACCAATCTTAATTTCAATAATGCAACTCATTACTTAAAATAATAATATGCTAGAGTCACCTCACTATTGTAAGTGGGATATATGATGCATCTTTTGAATATTGATAAATTTATATTACATTTGTTTTAAAGTTATTTTACAATAGTAACTTCAAAACAATTGGTTTCTAGAAACCTAACCACCTCTTTATAGGTAGAGTAAATGGTTATTGAAAAGTTGTATAAATACAAATACTGTCTAAATATATCAACTTTTTTCTGTAAAAATTATATTTTGCCAATCACATTTCTAGCAAACATCTTGAAGCTTAAATGACAATGAAGTTGTCAACGCAATCTTAATTAATTCACTGAATTTAATTAAAAGTAGACATATTAGATAATCATTAAGCATAAACGTATAGTTCAGATCAAAACATCACACGACTCCGTATATGATTTACCATTCATAAAATACCTATATGCAATTCCAAAACTTTAATTTTATGCGAATCCAATTCACTGACGTAAATACTATTTCATGAAAATACGTTATGATTGAGTGATTTATGTTTGCAATAGTGACAAATGATGATTATGCCATCATCTCAATTCTCATATTCAATGGTATCTAGTCAGTTAAAGCTAATCTGACAAAGTGTCCAGTTTCTTAAAATATTCCCTAGGACGGTTGCTTTTTATAAGCACCTTTTGTGCAAAGGGCGAATTACATATAATACCCTGCTAGATGTTCCAATTACAGATTAGCCCCTACTGTTTAAACAATTACAAATAAACCCAAATTAGTGATAAAAAATGACAAAATAATTACAAATAAACCCAAAATAGGGACTAATTTGCAATTATTTTAGGTTTATTTGTAATTGTTCAAACAACGGAGACTAATTTGTGAAGTAGGCATCTAGCAGGGGTGGTATATGTAATTTATCCTTTGTGGAAATATTTGCTACTAATTTGCAATTACGAAACAGTTAAGCGTCATTAACACAATTAAGCCACAGGCGGTTACAGTTATTACACGTGGAAGCCTACAATTCAAGAGTTCGAAAATTGTTAATTCAAGAAATCGAAAAACACAAAAATAAAATGTAAAATAATAATACAGTGAGCTCTGCAAAAGGGTCAAGAATGGCGGGAGGATTTGGGGGCTGTTTCACGAGGCAAACTCCAACATCATCGTCGTCATCACTCATATCATTGCCCAGTACGAGAAAGAAAACCCATAATCAGCAGTATGTTACAGTGAATTGCTGCTCAATTGCACCCAACAATGGCAAAAACAAACCAGAAACGCCACAGCTGCTCAAAATCGCCGTTAGTGGTATCACGGAGCTTCTCAGGCTAGTTTCATCTGATTCTTCTGCTCCAGACAGGTAAGAAAGGTGCGATTGCAGTTCGATTTCTCTCTGCTTTATTTGTCGATTCGTTATTTTTAGATGATATAGTAGTAATGGTTTAGATGAGGTTCCAATTTCTTGTGCATTTTGTTATCGGAGAGTTTACCTAATTGAAATGGGTTTATTAGGTGATTATACAGATTGTTACTTCTGGGATTTTCATCTGTTGGAAGTTAATTGCAGATTGTTACTAGCTGGCTTGGTGAAATGCGGTCAATTTGGGGCAATTTAGTGTATTCGATTTGAGGCATCATGTTTACTTGTTTAGTGGAAATTTACATCAATGTGCAGGAGTTTTTTCTTTTCTTCTGCTGATGAATATATAACTGATTAGTTCAATTGATGTCTCTACGGTCTGGCACTAGTGCATTTATAATTGGTGAAGCACCTTAATTGCACGTACGGCTGAAAGGGTGATCAGTGTTCATTTTGTTTATGCAATTAGAATGTCACTGGTAGAATGCTATTGGTCCTATTTGAGATCTCATGCAAGATTTTTCTTCAGAACGAACATGGTTGATGACGTTTGGAAGGATGAAGTTTCTGTCTTGGATGTAGATGATGTTCTTGCAATGATTAAATCTGATTATGAGAAGGCCTATTTTGTAACAGGTAAACAAATAAACAAATAGGATCCTACATCTCGTTTAGATTGAGAATGAAAAAGACTTTTGAAAGAGTCAATTCGATTCGCCACTAAAATGTGATGAAGATATAGATGTTTGATCTTTTCTCCAAACTTAACGACTGGCTGTTGATTTGTATACTAAGTTTATACTTACATTTTCTTCTTGTTTCTCTTGTGAGATGATAGTATAATATATGAGCATTGTCGATCATATGTAGGACTCTTCACTACGGCAATTTATGCTGAAGATTGCACCTTTGAAGACCCTACTATCAAGTTCCAAGGTGAAATTTTAATATTCTTTGACCAGGTGACTTTTAACTTAAAGTAACATTATTGTTATGCTACTTAATCAAGAATTGAGGCGATGAGCTTTCTTGCAATTTGGTTAACTTCTTCACCCGTGGATCCAACAAAAAACATGAAATTGATACGTCACTATACATTATTACCTGCAGGAAGGGAATTATATGCACGCAACTTGAGTTTGCTTGTACCTTTCTTTGTTAATCCATCAATCCAGTTAACAGAAATCCAGAAGGTATGCACTTCGTATTCAATTGTTATTACAACTACAAAACCTGTTACCTTGGTCGTTTGCCTTAGGAACTTGTTCAAATTTCCCAGGAGACATTTGTATAAGTTCGTTAAATTTGAATAATTTCCAACTTGTAGCCATAGTTGACCTGAAGCTTTTCGAAACTTCTTCATCTAGAGACTATGCTAATAAATTTTACACCTTTTGAAATTTCTTGATATGGGAACTTTAGTGTGTGCTGTGTGTTAATATGTCTACCATATGCTTCATATGCAGGGTCTTGATTCCGAATCAGCAAGCATAATTGCTTCGTGGAGACTGAGGTGTGCTGAATTCCTTTCCTGATAATATAAATCTGAGTGGACTGCGTTAATCATTTTTCTGAAAGCTTAAAAAAGTACTATCCGTTTGGACAAGAACATGTTGGTGTATCAGTGAATCTCAAGTTGGATATCTTCAGGATTAGAAATCAAATATCTCAGTTCTATATCGCCAAGCCTTCAAGCTACAATAGCCAACTTTTACTCTCCTTATCTGTTGTCATCCCGAGAACATGATTATTAAGATGCTAGGGGCGTATCTGCCCGAGAGGACCTCACATCTCACACAATGGATTTAATAGATGTTGTTTAAAACCTTTTACCTAGAGATGTCAATTTCATCTGCAGAACATATCTCAAACTTCCGTGGAAACCTTTCATTGCCGTTGATGGGAGGACAATGTATGATCTGGATGAAAGTTTTAGAGTAAGTAATAGAAGCCAAGTTGCTGTTGAATTAACTGTTATGGTCTTAAACATGTTTGCGGCTTTGTTGTGATAGATTGTGAGGCATGTCGAGAGCTGGAACGTATCTGCATTAGAAGCAATTATTCAGATACTTACTCCAAGTTCTGGATGGTCAAGCAACAGCAGCTGATTGAAGTTAGTAACCGAGAAACTGCTGCGGTAAATTCCCAGGTCCCACTCTAGGCTGTATTTTCATGCTTCATTGCTTCATTGGTATCATCACAACCTTCTCCATGTTTCTACGTTATGGATGTTTCGTTGATTCACAAACATCTGAGACCTTATTGTAGGTCCAAACTCAGTCATGATTCTGTAAAAGTTCTCAATTATATTCTCAAGCTTTCATAATTTTGACAATGAGTTCTTACACGAATCAAAAATCCCAATATTTCGTGTTAGAAAATTATATAAGATATTAACTGAGAACATAAGAAACTGGATTGTGAATCGTCAAGAATCGAGGCATGTGCATAGACAGTTTCCTTAAAACAAATTCATCCTATCACATACGGTGCTTGAGACGTTGAGCGATTGCTTCCCTGGATACAACGATTAAACAAAATGACTGGTCGCACAAGCTAGCAATTTCCGGCGAACTGGAGAAATGCATGTATTATACTGGGAATGAAAAGTAGGAGCAGAGAAAGGTTGTTTTCTGCGTGCTTTCTCAACACTTCTGTGCCCTATAAATAGTGGAGGATCTGCCCTTCAATGTTATTCATTTCAAAATCAAATTAATGTAATAATTCACATAATTCAAGTAATCGTGGAGGATCTTCCCTTCCTTCAATGTTATTCATTTCAAAATCAAATTAATGTGATAATTCAAGTAAATCAAATGCATGATAATGCACCATTACACCGATACTAACAACTTTGACTCTTGAATAATCTGGAAGGTTTCACCGAACCGTTTAATAAAAATGTGACTCGTACGGACCAACCATTTTAGCTCAAATCAGTCCGGCAAGATTTGTATATAGGTGGAGCGTACTCAAAACATCTAACAATACAACTTGAACCCAAGTGTATTGTAGTGACTTATATACTAATCAAACCTTACGTTGCAAATATTGTGGGATGTTTCAATTTTCATCTTTGCAAGCCCATGCAATACAATACTAGACACCATAGTGGGCTAATCCCACTTTTCATCCAAACTAGTCCAATACTTCCTCACTAGTCTTCCTTCATATTTTTCCAACATTTTGACCATATATATGCAATGTCATTATTCGATGGGCATTACCCTCCCAGCATTCATTCACATGAATACGCAAAGCATTCAATTTATGTATTGTGTTGATGGTTTGAGACTCTGAGTTGGAATTATTCAAATTTGTATGGTAAAAACATTAGGAAGTGTTTGGTTGGAAATTTGATATTTACTACTCGAAATACCATGGTCTGGAGCGAGAAAATGTGGTATTTGTGATGGTATTTGGTCCAATTACCTTGTTTGATAGATATCAAGAGCATTTGGGCTCAACCCAAATACCCAGAAACTGAAAGTCATTTTGCCCATCCACATTGTTTTAAGTTGGTACAGGAAATCTAAGATATTAACCGAGTGTACAAGAACAAAAAATGGTTTGTAAATCGTCAAGAATCGAGGTCTGTGTACACATAATTTTCTTAAAGCAAATACGTCGTCTCACTTACGGTGCTTAGGACGTTGACCGGTTGCCTCCCAATATACAATGATTAAACGAAACAGGAGAGAATGGCTTAAACGAAACAGGAGAGAATGGCTTAAACGAAACAGGAGAGAATGGCTTAAACGAAACAACACAAGCTAGCAATTTCTGGCGAACAAAAAAGATGCCTGGATTATACGAACGGGAATGAAAATAGGAGAAGACAAGAGCAGGAAAAGTTTAATTTTGGAAAATAGCAAAAATGTGGCTCGCCCGGACAGCCGGGCTAGCATTTTAGCTTAAATCAGTCCGGCATTCGTGTACGCATAACCATCAAAGTTTCAGTCATCATGGAGTCATGCACGGTACGCAGAGTGTCACGCAGGGTTGATTATATGAATGAATTTGGTTAATTGAAAAAAATTAGGACCGCGAAATGTGTTATGCGTCTTAATCAGTGATAACAGGATGACATCCCCATTAATATTTGGACAAAAACACAGGGTTGTGGGTCTAAAACATTAATGAAATGAATATGAAATCTATCTATCTATACTATTATATTATTCTTTAAAGGAGAGCTCTCCTTGCCTACATGTAATCCTTCCAGCCAATCAGAATTACTTATTCACTCCAAGCCTAATTTCAACCCTATGTGTCAATTTATTAGCTTTTTGAATTTATTTGAATACTCCAGCAGCTATAATCAACAATGTGAGAGATTGAGCATTTTAAAAAAGTTCATCGAAAAACAACAAAATAATCTGATTAATAATTAATTAGCAAGATATCATTATTAATTGAATGTAATCCACATGCTCTTCGGTCTTCAGTTTAATTTATGGAATTCTACTAAAGATTCCTAATTCTCGAAAAAAAATACTATAGATTCCTAGGCAGTCCAACCGACTCTTCACCTTCCATTTTCTTCTTTAATCCTTACTATTCAAAATTTCTCGGCAATCCAATGGGTTGATGGCTCTTCATGTTCTATTCTTCTACTGAGCCGGAGACCAATAAATCCAAAATTGATTTAATTCGAAAACTGCTTATATTCCTCGATTTGGATTCAACGTATATTTAGATGGAATCATCCTCCATCCAACCGACAAAGGATTCCGCTCCATTCATCTGACATCTCATCAATTTCACTATTGGATTCGTTTTCTGCTTCCAAATAACCAGGGTATGGCTGCCATATTCATTCTATCAATAGTTTTGTGCAAGTACCAAGTGTTCAACTGTTGTTTTCTTGATTTTCATTCATTAGCATATGTTTAAGCTTGTCTTTCTTCACATTAGAACTAAGAAGTCAATAAATGTTTGGATATGTTTTATTTTGTGTAACAAATTGATTTGAAGAAAAATCTTGGAAAGAGGAGCTATGTATATATGTCCTCGCTTAAATTCATGGTTGACAATGAAATTTTCCCACCCAGTGATGCTTAGGTTCCCCTTTCTCCCGACGATGACACTTTATATTCCTCTTCAATGTCATACAGTCTCACAGTTACCATACTGAAGAGGTATCTAAAGTGTCATCGACCGAGAGAAAAGGGAACCTAAGCGGCACTGATTGGAAAAATGTCATTATCACCCATGGATAAAAAGAGGACATACATTGAAGTTCACGGTACTCAACCCTTGGAAGTATGAACTTGAGGTCTCCTCCTATGTGGACCCTCCCAAGAGACAACGGAAACCCATTCTCAAGAAAGAAGGAGAGTCTTATGCACAGGTGGTCATTGATTAGCGGAACCACACAGAGCTGGATAATTAGAGCTAGCTAAGGTAAAAGTGTTAGTGCACTCTAAGTTGGCAGAGCTTGGGCTCACTAACTAAGTTTCCAAGCTCTTCTAACATAGCTCGCACCAGCACTCTTAACTTAGTTCGCTCTAAATCATCCACATCAGTGTAGTCCTTCTCATCAATCACGACCGGTGCATAAGACTATTCCTCTCTCTTATGAATGGGTTTACGTTGTCTCTTGGGAGAGCTCACATAGGTGGAGACCTCAAGTTCAAGTTTCCAAGGGTCGAGTGCCGTGAACTTCAGTCTATGTCCTCGCTTAAATCTATGGTTGACAATGAAATTTTCCCACCCAGTGACGCTTAGGTTCCCCTTTCTCCCAACCATGACACTTTATATTCCTCTTCAGTGTCATGCAGTCTCACAGTTACCATGGTGTTATCCTGTTGCAACTGTAGTGTTCGATTACAATTATTGTTGCCTCCCTATAATTTATGA
This sequence comes from Plantago coronopus, assembly GCA_036897195.1. NCBI lineage: Eukaryota > Viridiplantae > Streptophyta > Magnoliopsida > Lamiales > Plantaginaceae > Plantago > Plantago coronopus. The sequence goes on along the minus strand of JAYMSL010003500.1, from coordinate 944 downwards.
TCAATAGAATATAAACAAATGCAATTAAAATAGCCTATTAAGTTTTATTATAATTTGCAAAATTGTATTTAATTATAAAGTTGTGAATTTTACAAATAAGACGGTACACAAGATTTGCACGAAATTTTCAAAAACAACTTTAGAGACTATTTTAATTGCATTTGTTTGCGTTCTATATCATTAATTCCAGGGAGTCAACTATGACTGTATTGCGAGCACTACATTTTCCACAGGCTAACACCATGGTAACTGTGAGACTGCGTGATACTGAAGAGGTATATAAAGTGTCATCGACCGCGAGAAAGGGGAACCTAAGCGGCACTGATTGGAAAAATTCCTTTGTCAACCATGGATTTAAGAGAAGACATAGACTGAAGTTCACGGTACTCAACCCTTGGAAGTATGAATTGAGGTCTCCTCCTATGTGGACCCTCCCAAGAGACAACGAAAACTCATTCTCAAGAAAGAAGGAGAGTTTTCTGCACAGGTGGTCATTGATTAGCGTAACCACACAGAGCTGGATAATTAGAGCTAGCTAAGGTAAAAGTGTTAGTGCACGTTATGTTAGCAAAGCTTGTGTAACGCCCCTAAAAACCAATGTAATCAGAGCCAAACTAAATCCAAATCTTTAATTTACATACCCGATTATATCACACACATACGTCATTATTTATTACAAACCAAATCCTCAGTTTAACTCTAAACTTAAACAAACCATCCTTATTACATACCCACCAACTTCAAAGTTCAAAAACATCTTAAGCCCACAGATATATATATATATATATACATAGTAGTGTGAAGATACTAGAGTTTAGCGGAGGTATACATCAATATCTTCCTCTTCCTCTGGATTCTGGCTAAACTCTAAAGGGCTTGCAGTAGCCTGATCTGAAATGCATTGAAATATTTTCGCATGAGTTGAAAGAACTCAGTGAGGAAGT
>JAYMSL010003499.1:0-12367 GCA_036897195.1 Plantago coronopus | reverse complement strand
ATACAGAACAAAGCCTCGCCGACGGGATAGCGGAAGGAAAGGGGGCAAAGAAATGCGTGAGATATAGTACGCCAATCGACTAATTTAGCGCAACCCAAGTACCAAAAATCGTCCAGTCACCCATCTGGATCAGTCGTCTGTCCAAAACCAGCCAACCGTCTAGTCGTCCAAGTCACTCAGCCATCCGGATCAGTCGGCTGTCCAAACCAGCCAGCCGTGCAGTCGTCCAAGTCAGTCAACCATCCGAATCAGTCAGCTGTCCAAACCAGTCGGTCGTCCAGTCGTCCAAGTCAGTTAGCTGTCCAAACCAGTTAGCACTCCAGTCGTCTGAATCAGTCAGCTGTTCAAGTAGCTGGTTGGCTCACCTAGCTAGCCAGACTAACTAGTCAAGTAAGACTATAAGACGACTAACTCCAAATAATTGATCCAACTCTTCTAGTCAGCTAACTAGCCTTTGAGACTCAACTAAAAGAGACGTGGTCAAAACCAATCCTAGGAGTCCAATGCTACCTCCCTGCAAAATGAGGCAGTTGCAACATACTCTGTCAGATGGAAGAACGCTTCATATAGGCAAGGATCAAGTAATCAGCATCTCTAACTAATCTCTTTCATTGAACAAGTTTTAGAGAACTCTAACCCTAGCAATCTGAATCTCGTCGCCTGCCTCCTACCTTCACGAAATCCGATCACCGGCCACCGAAGGTTGTCCATACATCAACCAACAATTGGCTAGCCGACCTCACTGGAGGTAAGCTACTTATCTTAACATACCGTCGATCCAACTCAACGTATAAGGATAAGTTTGACTCACATAATCTCTCAAGTTCTCTCTCTTGTTTACTTATCTTTTATTTGATTCGTATACTAACTTGGGCGTTGAAGTTGCTTCGGTCGACACCCCACCGGTGTCACCTTGACGTCTCTAGATTTATTACTTGTTGCCTCGCAAGTTGTTGGTGCCCCATTCGTATAAATGTTACATTGTACCATTAAAAGTATACTAGTACTTTCGATTATATTAAATATTACACAAATATGATGAAAATGATCCTGCCTTTTGTAACTTTTTAGAAACTTTTACAATTTTTATAAAAATTACAACGTCACTTGCATATATAGAAGATATTATTACTTTACTTTAAACATGATATTGTGATTGTGTTGAACATTATTTCGTACATAAGTACGGTTGTGGTCTTGTGGAGGTCTAAATGAAGTTCTTCGATTATATTAAATAGTACACAAATATGATGAAAATGATCCTGCTTTTTGTAACTTTTTAGAAACTTTTACAATTTTTATAAAAATTACAACGTCACCTCCATATATAGAAGATATTATTACTTTACTTTAAACATGATATTGTGATTGTGTTGAACATATTAAAGCTCTATTTAATTTATCTTAAAAATCTTGTTAATTTAATTCAACTTAAATTTATTAGGTTCGGATACGTTCAGTTTTTACTAATGCTTTTACCCCTTATTTGTAGGTTCATGTATGTTTTTCCCCCTTGCCATGAACTTCATTTAGACCTCCACAAGACCACAACCGTACTTATGTACGAAATAATGGAATTAAATTCATATGGACATTTTTTGAAGGACACTTATTCGATCAAATTCATATGGACATTTTTGAAGGATTCCGAAAAATTACCATGGAATTAACGTCAAAAACCTTAGTTGTACGGTTGCATCTTAAGTTAGGCTTTGTCCAATTCGTCTAAAGAAAAACAGCATTGCATACGAAGAAAGAAATAGCAAAAATTGAAATGATGAGAACAGATGAAATAATACCAGAAATTCATTAGGAGTTGCAAAACAGTGAGGCAAATTCAGAAACCTTCTTGTTCTTGAAAATAAGAACTAAACAAGTACTGTACACTGATTCATAGTTGATCTTAAAGTTTGAGAGTTGATCTTCAAGAGTAAGAATCATTGTGACCCAACCCGATATCAAACAAAAGGGGCTGAAATGGTGAACAGAGGTTTCATCTGAGCGAAGTCTACGTGCAGGAATACATTCAGTCCAAAAGTCTATGGTGCATTGCCCACCATTGATGCCTTAAGAGTAAGCCTTCAACACCATTAATACGTCGACTGCAATGAATTTACAATTGACAAGAAGATTCGAGTTAGCAATTTGTCAGATTATCTGCAATATTTCATCAACAGGTGATCAATTTTATCAGACACCAGGATATTTGCAATGACTGAATCACGTCTAACCTTAAAATGATTTCCGATATACAATGCTGTAGTGCTGAACTGTAACTACTACGAAACAACACTGTTATAAACTAGTCGGCATTGCCTAAATTTGAATTGTCAATTCAATTAAGCAACATGCATAAATGGACATCTGATGAAACGGATACTGATTTGGCTTGCAATTGCTGGTTGATACGTATAATGAGGAATCATGTAGTCTTCATGCAACATGAATGAATATATGACCTGAGAAACGCTGTTGTATACTTCATCTTCTATTAGACAAAAAGTATTTGAGCACTTTTGATGATCTATGGGCACAATTGATAATCACTTACATAGGAACATAATGCAATACACCTCTCCAGGAGAAGTTCTCTTAAGTGAATTACAAATAGAAAAGAAGCATACGACAAGTTTTCATAAGTGAAAGACAAATAGAAAAGAAGCATCTTAGTATTGATACTTGATAGTACTCGTCGCAATGTCTGGTGAAACAAGAAGGAAACAACAGTAGTAACACATTTGAACTGATGAAACAAACAATGTTTAAAAGACTAGACAATCACAATGATATCAAGTTAGCTATTGCAAGGAAAGGAAAGAATGGTAATTTTACAAAGATAAAAGGTTTTTTTACCACATTGTATGCATCTTTCTGCCTCTTATCAGAGCACCAACTTGAATCCCTTCGACAAAAATTCATCCCTGGCAAAAATGAGGAAAATACTGGTACAGGTTACTAAACTGAACAAAACTGAACAGATCAATATGGACGACTAAAATAGATTCTTATAGAAACCATTACGAAAGAAGATTCATAACTTCACCTTTTCTTTCTGATCTTCTTTTCCTCCTTTTTGGCATGATCACGCACCTGTTTCTGGACTTGTTTTGTATGAACCTGAACCAGGCTCTCAACGCAACTCTCAACAATGTCGAGCTGAAAAGGCAAACCCTTAACAGGAACATTCTCCACGGTTTTGTTTCTCTCGTCATGCCAAAAAAAGGTATCGAAGCCTAAATAGAACAAAACCTTGTGACCATCCTTGGAATACACCATTGGTTTCATCGATTGAACATCCTCAGGGTTTTCCATGTTTAGGCCAATTTCAATCGAAAACATTTTTGTCCAGGACTCCCTCACCCCATAATCTTTCATCACCCAAATCTCAGTCCCAGATTCATTAGCACAATTCAGGGCCAGACACCCGCCTATCTTATTCAGCAAAAGATACATTTCACTTGTATCAATACCCAAAGGTAACATCACCTCATAATGCTTCTCAGTCTCAACACTAAAAGCCATAATCATGCCTGGGCCAGGCTCCTCAGGCGGCGTGTACTCAATTAGTGTATGGAGTGCCCCGTTAACATCTGCGTGCCAATTTCTCATATAGTACGGCACTGGATAGCTAAAACTTTCGATTTGCCTCCAGGAATTGGACTTCAAGCTGTAGATGTGAGCCTGAGATGACAACCAAGTCTGGAACATTATGTCCCGGTGCTCCACAACCATTACAACCTTATAATCATCATTTCTGGAATCATATGCAAACCCACACGCAGTCTTCTTGTAACATCCGATCGAAGTAGGGTAAGGAGCATGAATTCCAGGCAAAATCCTGTGCTCCTTAGTAAAAGGGTTCCAGATCAAAATAAGGGGATGAGCCAAAACAAGAAACAAACCATTGCATGAATTTGAAAGTATATCAATCTGGTCAAATGGCACTTTGATAACACTACTCTTAACTGGATCTTTATCCAGATCGACTGTGAAAAGTTTATTGCCACTACCCACAACGAGATGTCGATTTGAATTTGTATCCAAAGACCTCTTCAAGTGCATCTTGATGAATTTATCACTATCTATCAAAGAACACCATGATTTCGCAACACATCGAAACCGTTTGAGAGGTTTGACAGGAAGGCAGAGCATTATTTCTTCGACCAGTTCGTACGGTAAGCTCGGCCTGTTCATCCTTCCCGTTCTCTTTGATTCTGACAGAAATAACTGAAAAGTTAGATTCTGGTTACTCAGTCAGGGGCTCAGGCGGATAGCAGTTATCAAATACTTTGAAACGGTTAAAAAAATCCGGTTCTTTCAAATCCCATTTTCCCATCTTCTTTATTTACAGTTCTTGATCTACAGAAAAAAAACTTCCAGGTAAAAGTGATAAAATTAAAAACCGCATAATTGCTAGACATGATAGGAGTTAGGAGCAAGGAGCAGCTCTTACAGATATGGCGAAAGAAAGCATTTTTCTCATTTCTTTAGTATATAGTACATACTTATTTCATAATCAGATAGTTTCAAGCAATTTCCAAACCAAAACCCATGAATGAAATAAGCTGGATTCAAGCAATTTCCAAACCAAAAGCCATGAAAGATGCTGAAGAACGCATTGAATGATTGAACTTACCCCATTATCAGAAAGTGACAATGTACAGGTACAAATGCAAAAATGCAACATAATACTCTTCAATATGACACTATTGAGATGATCTCAGTAAAATACCTGACATTACTGTGAAGAGGACATTTATATATGCAGGGGGTTCAATTCAACTTGTAGAAAGCAGAGATCAAGCAAGCATGTATGGAATTAAATGAGTTTGAACAACTAGACAGTGAGAAATTGAAGAAAACTGACCTCTTTTGTGATGAAGAAGAGATTTTGCACAAGGTTCTTGAAGAAGTTTGAGTAGAAAACCCGGAGAACTGAAACGGCGGGAATCACACGGTAAGAAATGTAAAGTTAGGGTTTATTTATTCATTGTAGTTGTAATTTACTATGGTAGACCTTCATTTTTTACCCCTTGTTTTGTTAGGTAAATGACTTTCTGAAAATTAGTATTTTCACCCCACCAATTACAAATGTGATATTTCCACCCCACCAATGACTGACGGAAACTAGGTTAAGAAAACCAATAACTCGGAAGTAGTGACTAGAGTTGTATTGAATTTTGAAAATAAGTGGTTGAGATAGAGTTAAGGAAACGGTAAGTTTAGTGGATATATTTGTATAGATGTGTAACTGTGCAAGGCTTTGTTATATTCGTTAGAAAATCTTTGAATGGATATGAACTGAACGGACCTGAATTGAATTTACCTGAATATAATTCAAGTACAAATTTGAAATACACCAACATTAACTGAATTGACTTGAACTAAACAAATATGAATTTTGAGGTGAACTAAATAAAATGTAACTGAGTGTAAGTGTGGTTGTGAAGGGCACGACACGTGTAATTGGTGTAAAATGTGTTTAATTGATTTTGAGGTTTGTAATGTAGTGTGAGAAACTATAAGTATTGGTAGAGAGGTAATTTTAGTTCGGTTCAGATTTTTATGTAATTTAAATTTATAATTAAAATAAATTTAGTTCAAGCTTAGCGCAAATTTTAAACTCTGTTAGTTCATCTTAAATTCAATTTTGTTAAATTTAGTTTACTAGTTCATGTCCATTCAGTTCAGTTCAAATTTACATAGTCGAAATTTATACTTGAGTAAGTCCAATTCAGTTTAGCTCATGTCCATTCCATCCCGCTCGGATTAATTAAATTTAATTTGTTTAAAGGTTTTCGAACGAATTAGATAGTGGTAACTTTTTTCATGATCAGATAATTTACTGTATCTGTATGTCTCGGCTTAAACTAGCAACAGAGTGAGAACACTGTCCACTAAAACCCGATAAGCTGCTGCAGAAGCATAAGATAACCAGCACAAGCTCAGATCAAGCTCTTGTTTGTACATCTACCAATGGCCAATCCTCAACCGGACACCTCCGAATCCGCCACTCTCGCCGCCCAAATCTGCACTCACCTCTCCTCCGTCTTCTCCACCTCCACTTCCTCTCCCCCGCCCCTCACCACTCTCGTAGACGAGATCTCCGCCGCCTCCCGCCGATCCGGGAAAGTCTTCGTGTACGGCGTCGGACGAGAAGGCCTGATGTTAAAAGCCCTGTGTATGCGCCTCTTCCACCTCGGCCTGTCCGCTCACTGCGTATTCGACATGACTACACCTCCGATCGGATCGCCTGATCTACTAATTGCGTCAGCTGGACCAGGGGGATTTGCAACTGTTGATGCTATTTGCGGAGTGGCTAAATCAGCTGGTGCGAGGGTGCTGGTTCTGACGGCGCAACCGGAGATGGTGAAGTGTGCGAGCGTGGTGGCGCATGTTCCGGCGCAGACGATGGCGAATGATGGAGTGGAGTCAGGGAATCGGGCGCTTTTGCCGATGGGGAGTGTGTATGAGGGTGCTTTGTTTGTGTTGTTTGAGATGGTGATTTATCGGTTGGGTGAGGTTTTGGGAAGGAGTCCTGAGGAAACACGAGCTGCACATACCAATCTCGAGTAAAGCCTGATTCTCTTCGAACGTGTTGCTTGTTTTCGTGCCTTATGAGTACGGAGTTCGCCTGTCGAATTGTAACTGCAATCGAACTATACTGATCTATGATCTTCTTGCAAACTTGTAATGTAATTTCGCCTGATAAATATGCACATTACTATCCATTTGTTGTGTGTCCTTGAACGTTCAGGTAATGTAAACCTGTCACTTGATTCTGCTGTTTCATAACACCAGTTTATGAATGTATCAGTCAACAATATTCCAGCATCTGTACAGCGTTATGGATGCGAGAATCTGAAGAAGGCAACATGGTGCTAGCAAAACCATCCTTAGAGCGAAAGACATTGGTACAAAGACAGAACCCATATTTCGTACTTACAGGGTGCATGGTCTGTTACACTACTGATAATGCTCTAAGTTCCAAAAAGAAGAAGATTGTGTGATGATTAATGATATGCATTATGTGCAACCCTACAGCAATTCTGTATAACAGAGTAGTTCCAGTAGGTGAACAGAACAGTTCCAACCTGAGAGAATCCCCAAACCCAATTTTCTTACTAGAATCTGGGTTCGACTTAAAGCAATCATGGCAATACGAGCCATTCAGCTGCTTCCTTCTTTAACTTACACTGGCTGCATCTGAATCTGTACGGAATGGATGTTTCTTTCATCTTCCATCCATAAAGATACCATTCATAGTTCGCCAAACTCAAATGGCAGGCAAGAAACATGCATCTCGTAAGGGCCTTCAAGGCAAAATGATCACAAACACTGCCTTCAATTCAAACAGTAAAATTGATGGGAGCATAACAGAAACAAATTTTTAAAAAACATGCATCCATGAAGGAATAACATTATAGCAACCATACCATCTACTCGTCCAAGAACACAGCCATACTACAACTTTAAAACATCCCAGAACAGGCATATCATGTACAATACTTAATGAAAGTTAGCACTAGGATACAGTTTATTTATTTCTTAAGTAAGCAAGCTCACTGCACACACAAACTAACAGGAACTGAAAGATATCCTCTGTGAGAGAGCAAAGCATCCAAAATGAGGTTTCTGTTTTCAGCAAGCTCAACAAGTCTGCTAACCAGATGGTTGCATAACTTCAGGCTCGGGGAGGGCCCATCTTCTACCAGTCACATACTCCATATGATAACGCCCAACAGCTACGTGATTCAGGGGTTTAGCTTTACCATAGTTGATAACTCAGCACCAGGAAAATTAAATTTGACAGAAGAACCGAGTGAGCTTCTTGGGTTTTTTTTCAGTTTCCCTTCAAAGTTTTACTATCCTGTGGTCAATGTCACAAGAGTTTTACCAAATGCGCCATCAGAAATGGGAAGTAATGCAGACACCATGATGCTTTGAAAGAATCCAACTTAATTTCAAGTATTACAGGACAGCACAGGTATCATAATCTGTTTAACTATACACTTCTAAAAACTAATGCGTAAAATATGAACTGTGATGCATTAATACAATCCAGTTTAGTTCAAGTACTACAAGATAGCAAAGGTATATGAACCGTGTAACCAACCGAGCACTCAAACAAGGTATTACATTCCAAAATTTCTCACCACTTGCTAAAACGATGAATATGAGAAAACACACAGGATAAGTAATAATAGATTAACCTCCTCCTAATTATCAAAACAATCTTGAATTACATAGAAACATGAAGTCCACAAAGTTCAACGGCTCAAATATAGAACGGAAAGAAAAATAAGCAATTTGCGTGTTAATTCTTTCTCGTTAGCTCATTAGGGGGACAAAAAAGTGAAACACTCATGCCTAAAGATGTGATTATGCAACTTTTAGTGTCCTTGCCTCTTCCCTTCTCAATTATACAATTTTGAGAGTGTCCTGTTTTTCCTTGGTTGTATACATAGGCAATTCTAAAATATCCTTGAAACTTCCACATTAGAGCCAACAAAAGCAGATTTTAAGCACACTCATTTAACCGAACAGAACGATCGTTATCCATGTCAAAATATGAGACATATTCAGCACTCAAGCATAAGCAGTATTTACTTCTGAATATTACATCTCCAGTTAGTTTTATGAACTGAGGTCATGTCTTAACTCTTAACCATTCTTCTTCCTAGTCTTACTCTTACAAAGAAAGAGTAGGATGATTTACTTCAGAAGTTGGTAACATAGACAAAGACATTGACCACTTCTTGTACTGAATGAATGCTGCAAGTTTAAGATTTAAAATCCAGGAACTTCCATGAGCTTTTCTACAGAAGTTGTTCTGCATACGCTTTGCTTAGATAGGAGTGAATCACTAGTCTTCCATCTATGAGTTCTTCGAAATTGTGTAAGGTATGTATGAACTGACTCACAGCAGCCATGATCCAACAACAACTATTGCTACTTTGCTCCCTTCAATGTATTTCTACACCCCACCCACCCAAGATAACAAAAATTAAAACATAACTAATTAATTTCAAAAGAGAACTTTGGACAGTAAAGGAAGAAACTGTTTTTTAGCAAATATCTTGATGAGGATGCTAGCTTTTACACTTACCTTTCTGTCTAATACTTGGCTCCAATCAGCAGCCTACTTGCCTACCCCCACTTAAATGTATTCCAGGATTTAAAGGATCCCCATCACAAGCCCAGACAGATATTAGCATCAAGTTGATCTCAGTTCAATAAACTCAGACTGCTAGCTCAAGAGTTTGTCTCAGCACAAAAAAGGTTGTCCCCATTAATTTTAACTCCTTAGCATGAGAAACAGTAGCAAAAGATTTATCCACATGCAAATAAACAAATTTAAGTGGCCAAACAATGATACTGATGTCTAGTCAACTGTGCAAGGAGAAGAAGTGTTTACCTCATTAACTAATTAAATCTTTCATATTATCATTTTATCATTTTATCAGAGAACCAACTTGAATCCCTCCGACAAAAAGTCATCCCTGAAGAGAAGAAACATGAGTTAAAATCAGTAACATATCAGTATAAATTCAGTCCCAGATTTAACAATAATTATTGTTCATATTCAAAACATGCGATTGAACCACATAGAAGAATTTTTTATCATCAATCAAACAAAAGTATGTGTGTTCTTATACGGGAAATAAAACGAAAAACGACACATGTTCTACATATGAAACCAGAGTAGACAGTGACTTCAAAGCTTGAGCAAGAATATAATTCAGGAATGGAAGCCATATGAAAAGAACAGCACAGATCTAATCCACAAAAGCTTGCAAGTACTTAGAAGCAGATATTAATATTCTAAGTTGACTGACTAAAAAACACTGTACAAGTCAATACAGGCAAGGACACAGATCATTTTCTATATAACCAAGATCAATAAGCAACAAATTTCATTTTCTTAGATCATAGAACAGCTTCACCTTTTCTTCTTGATTATCTTCTTCCCCTTGTTTTTCTCAATCACCACCGGTTTCTTCACCTCCACAGCCTCACTATTAACCGGAACAAGACTCTCTACACAAGCCTCGGCATAGAACACAAATGGCATACCCTTATCCACAAGAAGTTCCTTCCCTGTCTTCTCCTTCAAATCATACCAAACCAGCTTCTTATCATCCACATTCAACAGAACCTTACTTCCATCATCTGAGTACATTAGTGACTTAAGCGTATCATTCTTATCCATCTCCGGCGGCCTAAGCGTAAGCAATTTCGTCCACGATTCCCTCACTCCATACTCCTTCATCACCCACACATCAATCCTCGACCTGCTCGCACAAACCACAGACAGACACCCTCCAACCATATCCAGGACCAAATCCACCGGCCGCCCTTTCGCATCCACCTTCCTCATTTCAGCTGGCAACTTAATCTCCACATGCTTCTCCGTCTCAACACTAAAAGCCATTATCCTAGAATTACCAATCCCCATCTCCTCAACAAGAGTATGCAAAGCTCCTTTAACGTGCACACGCCAATTTCCTCTCAGAAAAGGCAAAGGATAGTTAAAATTCGAAATCGATCTCCACGAATTCGATCTCAGGCTATAGATCTCGGTCCTAGACAAGATCCACACATGAGTCCTCTCATGCCTATGCTCAACAATCCTCACAACCTTGTAATCATCGTTTTTCTCATCATAAGCAAATCCGTACACAGTCTTCGAATACGACATCGGCGGAGCCGGATGGTCATGGCAAACTCCCGGCAGCTTTTTGTAATCCGCCGTGAAAGGATTCCACAGAACCGGCGGCTCACTCAGCACCAGCACCAATCCATTGCACGAATTCGAAATTCCATCAATACTCTTATAGTAAAACGGCGGTTTCACCACATGAGCTTCACTCGTATCCTCCAAATCGACAGTGAAAACACCTAGCCCACCCAAAATCAAACGCCGATGCGAATTCGTCTCCAGAGACCACTTCAGATGCGACTTCACAAACTTCTCGCTGTCAATCAGAAAACACCACGCCTTCGCCACGCACCTGAATCGCTTCAGAGACTTCACCGGCAGGCGGCGGAGTATGTCCTCGACCATCTCGAACGGTATGGTCGCCATTTTTTACACAGTAGCACTGTAGAGCTAGGGTTTCTAATTCTACTTTCTAGACTTTGAAAACTTTGAAAACTCGAAATGCTATCTTCTACTGACTGGAGATTAAACAAAAGAAGATATGGCAGATGAGTCAAAAGCCACAAACGCTGATGAGATCACAAGTGTCCGGATTCTCATAAAATAATAAGGCTAGTTGGCAGGTATCAACAATTAACCTATTGTTTATTGTTAGGCATTGCTTTCAGGTCACTCCAAGTAGTGGATACCACAGTTTGTCGAGAAATGAGCATATTTCACTTTCAGAGATTAGGAGTAGTTGAGGATGAAGGGTAACTTTTTGGTGAGGAGGAAGAAGAAGTAGTGGATGATATCATGTGGCTGGTGTTGGATGATAAGATGTGTCAGGTGGAGTGGTGAAGAAGATGATGTTTGTTGGAAAGTTGGAGAAGAAGATGTGTGGTGGAGATGCAATTTGGGGACCAGACAAGTAGGGCTGGGGGTCGGGCGGGAAATTCGGGAATTTGGGACTTCGGGTTCGGGAATTTCGGGATCGGGACGAAAATTTGACGTCCCAATCCCATCCCAAATAAAGCCGGGATTGTTCGGGATGGGACTTTTCGGGATCGGGATGGGATCGGGCGGGATTTCGGGATTTGATGTTTTTATTGAAATTTGAGAAGTTTAAAAACATATAGTACTTGAAGTAATGAAGTTAATCTAGTTAACAGTAAACAAAAAGTATGAATCAATAAACTAAATTCTATACATGTAAACAGTACTTATAACAATGTAACGAACAGAGAAATAATAATCTAACAACTATGAAATAAATTAATCAATATACTCCATATATTAACATGATTCTTATATAATTCATACATACCTTCAAATTAATAACTCGTGAAAACTGAAAAGTTTACTAATTACGCTAAACGTTTAGGTAGACTTCTAGTAGTATAATGTCTCTCTGAGTGTTTACTATTTATTGTTTAATTCTTTTATATATATACTAGTAGCGTGACACGCGAATACCCGCGTGAATACTCTTTTTTACGTTTATTTGTTTAAACATCTCACCAAGATTATGTGTTTTCTCCTCAATAAATATAAAAATATGTAACGAATAATTTAATTATTCAAGATTAGTAATTTATGTATCACTTAACGTTCACAAAGTATTACTACCTTCAATACATATAATACAAACTTAGAAAATTGAAAAATATATTTAGTTCATGTAAAATATATACCGTGCCACCAAGGGACAAAGTATTAGGGTTG
>JAYMSL010003498.1:0-12370 GCA_036897195.1 Plantago coronopus | reverse complement strand
AATGAAGACAACAGAAGTGAATGGAAGGCAAGAGTGTGATTGAGGAAGGAAATATAAAATTTGAATTATATCAAATAATTATCTTCAATTTTTAAAAATTTTAATGGTAGTTAAAAATAAGAAATTATAATTTTTTTCTAAAAGTGTATAAAGATTATCTTCACAAAATACCTTCCTTTCTACTTTTTTTTTTTTTTTTTTTTTAATCTTTTGTAGTATTCTTTACAAACTTTTGCAGATGTGATTTCAGCATAATATATTTAACTATTTTAAAATAGCGCATGCACATTACATTTAGCTAGCTTAAAACAACATGAATTTAACACACATACACTACATTACTAAACATGTCCGCTCGCCTAGAACGTAACATTTGAAAGATGATTTGTTTGGAAATCTGCAAAAAATAATAATATTCATTTTGATTATCTCTGGCACTAGTGTTGTTAAAACATGACGAGCCCTAACCAGGGTTACTGCTTAGCTTGTTAAGGTTCGAGTTATGCTCAATCGATCGCGGTAAACGGGTCGAGTTCATGTCTTCTTTTGTGCTCTTTTATTTAACGAGCCGAATGGATAATGCACGTTAAGACTCGATCAAGCTCGGCTCATTTTTTTACGAGCTTAAGCCCGTCTTTTTTACTTGAGCTCCAGCTTAACGAACCAGACTCAGCTCGTTTAACAAAACTATCTGACACGGGCTCATGTACTGCAAAAAAGATTTACGGACTGTTTGACATACAACTCATTTCTGGGTTAAGCCCCATTGACCCAGAAATCGAAAGTTTTTCTGTTTCGCATACGGTTAACTCCCTCCTCCCCCTAACTCATTTTGTAAAGTTAGCCCACATCTCTCTCTTGCACTTTTCCTCCTATTTATTCATTTCGAACTTAAACTGTATTACACATCTCTTACACATACCCCGCACTTTTATCTTTTAAACACATAGCCCACCTCTTACACATCTCTTACACAGTCTTACCCCCTACTATTATTCCCACCTAAAACCTACAAAACCCAAAAATCAAGCCAAACATAAATCTCAGTTATGGGTTAAGGTCTGTTAATACTCACAGGTTAGATAACCTTGAAAACTCTTCTCGCTAAGTCTATGCCAAACCGTTCGTTATTCTGCAATTTAGAAAACACTGGGTTTCCCTGAACGTTCCAAGAACACAGGGACTTGAATACAATTTACCCAAATCTAGTTGAACTTCAATTTATTAATTTCCTTTTCTTCTTCAAACACTGCTTACAATTTGGTTCACACAAATAACTTTCAGAAACCTTGCCTTCTCTGCTTCTCTCCAAACCCACGGCGATACTCTCATGGAGAAGTATCCTTCTGTGTGAGGGACCTATAACTATCTGAATTCTAAATTCTAAACCCACCTCTCTTTTCCCTCTTCTTCAGATATAGGAAGCTGAAACATAAGTACAGATAGGACTGAGCTACAACAAAACAAGAATTATACTCAATTATCCATTCAGATTAATATTTTATCTTTCTGAGATGGCTGATGTGATTAAACTCTCTTGCAATTCCTTGAGGTTTTCATCTTCGTTGTTGACTTCCTTCTCTTCTTCCACGTCATTGGCTCCCCCTCTCAGTTACGGACTAAATAGAAAAGCGGTTTCTGTTACGGATGGATTATCTGTTTGTTGGGAGCTTGTGTCACCACTTGTGCTTAGACCCAGAAAGCAATTGACATCTTTCAAGGTAAAGATAACAAGTTTCTTGAGTTTTGTGAATTTTTGTTTCACATTAGATTGATGCATATTTGATGACCAATGGGTTTACTCCCTTTTGCAATTTACTTGGATGTCCTTTTAGTATACCTATTTGATAGTTTTGGTTCAGTTATCTGGTCTCGGGACAATGGATTTAATGTCAATGCTGAATTTTTGAGCTTGTCCTAGGTCCTTTTTAGTCCTGTTCACTGGAATTTTGAGATTGTTTAATTTGCAATGCAGTTTCTTAGGTTGGTTCTTGAAATTGGAACATCTTGTGTGGCTTTAAATTGGGTTTTAATGTATGATATATAATGTTAGTATGAGGGAGTAGCAGTGCCTAGGAGTTTATAGTTCTGACTTCTGAGGCTGATGATTTAGATTGTTATTAGAATTTGCTATATGATACGTTTTGTTTGCCAGCAACGAGCTGAAGTTTATTTGATAATGTAGTTATCACTTATCAGATTCAATCTTGCCAGAATTTCCTTAGAACAGCAAAGTAATATGTGCCAGCGTACGATGTATTAATGGAATATATCGCCAATGTAGAGAGAGATCTTCAGGCTTGTGCTTGTCATTTATTGTTTGTTATAATACACAAGTGAATTTGATAAGCAACAGAGGTCTGTTTTCTAGAAAGCTAGTATATTTTTAAGGGAAAATAAATATTGAAACCTTGCCATTACGAGAGCCGAGGATTGTTAGTATGAACTATTAACTTGATTTGAGTGCCAAAACCCAATATTTAGGGGATTATTGTACGTTTAAAAGCATTGGCATTCACCCGAATGCTGTTTCGTAGTCAATTCGTCCACTCAGCTGAACGTTTCTGTAATTTTTCCTTCAGCTTAGTGTTGCTATGTTGTCATGATTGTTGTCTAGCTAGATATTTGTAGATATCACATCTTGGCCAAATGTTGAAGCACTAATGACTATTCAACCAGCTTGTGCCCGACCATAAGATCTATTAATGTGCGACAGTTTGGGAGGATAACCTTGTAGCCCACTTTTACAGAGGGGTTTTACAACCTCTGATTAATTGTGGATTTTTGATATATTTTTCCGTAAAAAATAAAACTTATATAATGATTAACAGCGGAATCTGATAACTTACTGGCAAAATTTGAGCTGAAGTTCCGCTTACTTGCTCAGTAGATTCCACTGTTGGCTAACTATTGTGTCTCCCCTTTTTGTCTCGGGAATAACGTTGCAGTTTGCTAAATTTGCTACTTGTGTGGGTTGGGGAAAGATGTAGAGCATTACTCTCTTACAGTGTGTATTGAAGTTCATTTTCTTCCTTTTAATTTTTTTTCGATAATTAAACTCCTGCAAGCTGCATTAAGTTGTTTTTTATTTATATACTTACTTTGTTAGATTGTTCAAGAAAACAAGAGACTAGTGAATGAACTCTGGGCCTTTTTCTTGTATAGCAGGAGCTTAAATGAAATATTCTCATTAGCTTTTCTGTCAAAAGATCCAACCCTTTGCTGGTTCATCAGCCAACTCATATTTTGTCCAAATGGCAACATCCCAGTAATTCAGTTCTTTAGTTGGAACTTGTAGATATGGACTTCCACTATTTAACTGTAATCTTGTCTTGTTGCCTGAACGATTTTGTACAAATTTTGACAGATGATCTTATACATCTCTAAAGACCAAAAGATTACACATTGCATGTGAAATTCGTATAAAGCCATACATACATTATAGGAAACCAAATTTGAATTACCGAGAGCATAAGAAATTGACTAGATTTTTTTTTTTTTTTAAAGTGATAGTGGTATACTGGTATCTGCTCATTATTTCTCTATTATTTATTATTTATTTTTTAATAGGCTGATATCTGCCTTTCAAGCACTAATGATGTCAGACAAGAGCTGTTCAACTTTTGACATTCTATTGACTGAAATTCACATCCCATGTAGTTATAGAAATATATCTTTCGGTTGAGTGTACGACTCATTTAATGGTGATTTATATCAGGTACTTGCAACTGTTACAGAGACCGAGGCGCCGAAATGGTGGGAGAGAAATCCTGGCCCAAATATGATTGACATCCACTCCACTCAAGAGTTCTTAAATGCCTTGAGTGAGGCTGGAGAGAAACTAGTTATTGTTGAGTTCTATGGGACTTGGTGTGCTTCTTGTAGAGCACTATTTCCTAAGGTAATCCCCACACTCCAATTTTCCTTTCTGTATGTACTATGTAGTTCTTTTCCGGTAGAAAAAGGCTTCTGAAAAGTAGGTGAACGTTTGTGTTAAGCATTTGGCTTGCATCAACTATTGAAAGGAAAAGCAAATGAACCGTAATGAGACCAAAGTGGATTAATTTGTAGGATTTTAAGTGTCTTTTGCCACTTGGCCGTGGCACAAGTTTCTAGCACTAACAAGGTGCTGTCAGATCCTGAGAGCTGAGTTTGTTTCTTAAAATAGTGGTTGCCTTATCACTTATGGTAAAGGTAGAACTTTATGGACTACCTTTGTTTCATGAAATAAGAATCTGTGTACGTTAAATTTAGAACGAACTATGGTGCATCAGAAAGGAGAGCATGATATGCCATTTTGCTTGGAATAGGAGATGCAAATTTACACACTTTAATGCATATGCAGTGCAATGGATTTCTGCAAACCCATTATTCTATGGTTCAGTGTTATTAGTGCATGTGCATCCTGCATTTTAAAAATGAGATCATTACGGAATTTGACTTTCTCCAGTACCTTAGCTCGAGAATTGATTGATGTCATCACGAGTCAAAATTTTCCGGGAAGTTCCTTGTTATGTCCTTGTCCGAAGTACCTAGTGTAGTCTATCATAGCATAAATATAATTTTATCCAGAAATATACTGAGGTTTTGTTGTCCATTATCAGCTATGCAGAACAGCAGAGGAAAATCCGGATATCTTATTCTTGAAAGTCAATTTTGACGAAAACAAACCAATGTGCAAGAGTTTGAACGTCAAGGTTCTTCCTTATTTCCACTTCTACCGTGGGGCAGATGGACAGCTCGAGTCATTTTCCTGTTCGCTTGCGAAAGTAAGTAACTTTACTCACCTTCTCCCTGCATAAAAGAGAAATTAGAATCTGAGTTTAAATACATTGTTGCAGTTTCAGAAAGTAAGAGATGCAATCCAATTGCACAATACGGCTCGCTGCAGCATCGGTCCTCCTAAAGGTGTCGGAGATCTCAACCTGGAAAGTGTACCTTCAAAGGAAAAGCAATCAGGATCATCTGAAACGTAGTACATAATGTCAATGTCTATAGCTAATATGCAATTCTGTCATGTTCTTGATGAATTTCATTCTAGCAAGCATTTGTGAGTGAGTTCTGTAGTAACATAGCAATTTTTTCTCGGTAAATGCTACAGTTCATCTATATATATAATAATGGTTCAAGTTGTGTATATAGTCTTCCGGCAGCTGCTTCCTTATTGTTACTTGTGTAATTATAGTGATGAGCATGCATCCATTTGGGAATTATTATCTGGACAACATTCAGTTTGATTCAACTGGGAATGGACAATATTCAGTTTGATTCAATGGAGAATCTATAAAATAATCTAAACTAAACTGAAGTTACATATAAATTTGAATTAACCAAACCTGAGCTGAACTAATCTGAACTTGATTGAACTAAATTTAAGTTGAAAAAAAGTTAAAAACAGCCTAACAAATGAATAGTGTCCTCCATCAAACTATTGAGTTGTTTTTAATCGAATAATAAGTCAGTCAAATCCTATAATGGGAAGGTATAATCGATCTCTAGAGTTTAGAACACGGAACAATTTACCTTCAATGAATACAAATCATTTTTTAAAATGTACAAGTGGTTTTGACATGTAACCCTGCATTATCCAGTGTACAAAAAATCGAACCGGAGAGAGAACCGAAAGTATAAAAAATACTGGTTTGAACGGTTCAATTGGTCAAACCACCTATTAAACCGGTATACCCTTATCAATATATAATTAATATTGTACGTATATGACATATTCAATATTCATAAAAATAATAAATATATAAGAATTAAATTGTCCAATACGAACCTACTTAGAATAGTAATGGAGAATTCAAGAAAATTTGAAACGAATTAATATATACTAAATCATTTGTGAAACTCTAACTTATATAAATGGCATATTAATATTTAAAACATAAAGTCACCAGAACATGTATGTAATAGAATAATAGATAGCCTTGGAAATAGTTTAATTTTTTATAAATAAATTTGTATTAATTGGAGTGGTGGATTTATAGTTTGACTTCCTAATAAAATAATATCTATGTTTTGCTAATTTATTCACAAGTAACTTGTGCTCCAGTGGTATGTATTTCCTTCTCAAATGAACACGTCATGTGTTCGTTGTAAATCATTAAACCAGTCCGGTTTGAGTTACCGGTTCACACGAAACCGGCCGGTGGTTTCTCCGAGTCAGGCCGGTTCGATAGGCAGGCGGTTTGTGACTGATAACCGGACCGTTTTCTTCCAAAAAACCAGTCCGAACTGTCGGATCGGCCGGTCCGGTTCGGTTTTTAAAACACTGGCATTATCAGTATCCTTTTTCTATGATTAAGATTAATTATATTTATCCACATATATTTATCATATTTTTCCACAACCTGTACAGGTATAATTCTCGAATTTCCTCTATCTTATTTTCAGTAGTATTTCTGCTGAAAACCACATTAGATTTATCCAAGTTCATTTCCTGCCCAGATGCGCTACTATATCTCTGGAGAATGTTACTAAATTCATGAGATGCTAAAGAAGAAGTTTGACAAAAAAGAAGCGTATCATCAACAAAGAGAAGATGGTTTTATTTACATTTCATTGCGTAATATTTCATTTCAATATTATTCTTGAAAGAATTCTAAAGTTGTACGCCGCCCAACTATCAAAATTAAAGTTTAGCACTATCATTACAATTTATGAATAGTTACAGCATCTCACGTGCAATTAACCCAAAGATAAAACAGAGGTGAAAAATAAACTCAGTATCCCTAATATAAAAGGACTGCAAATTACGCAAATTCAGTGAAGGAGAAGAACTGAAGAAGTAAAATCTCCTGTCATAATCTGCGGCCTGAATTACAGCAACAGGAAACTACGGGCGAACAGTTTTTGTTCAAATCCCGTGAGCTCAATTTGCAGGTATTGATTTTGAGGAAAAAAATTTAACGTCTTTAAACTGTTTGATGAAATGCCTGACTGAAAGTTCATCTTGTTTTGCCTTTCTCTGATACTTATTTGTGGCATTGTACTCAGGGTAGAGGAAGAGTTGGCTGCAGAATCAAGAAATGACGAGCTATGTATGGAGGAAATACGCAGATTATCTCTACAATAAGTGGGAAAAGACCTTTTTGTGGGATATGATTGAGCCTTACAGGCGACCCAAATCCTTCACTCCCTTGGTCACTGTGTACGTTTGTGCTTTCTATACAGGGGTTATCTATGCCGCAATCACCGAGCAACGGTACAAGGTAATCATCCTTTCTTTTCTGAGATTACTTGTAAAATGTTGGCTGGTTTGTTCTGCTCTATTGTAATGTTGCTACTTGTTGCCTGTTGGTATATAAATTTAGGGGTCTTATGTATTGGTGATGATCAGTTGCCATTGTTAGTCGAATGGCCTTTGTTCAGTATTATAGCTCTTTCCATCTTGTTTTTTCTCTGAAGAGTCTTTTGGTTCTGTAGACCATTGTGAACATGTGATGATCTGCACCTTTTGTTCTGCAAATTATGTTATGAACATAGTGGACTGTGTTCCGATGTTCTACGTATAATCTCTGAGATTACTGTTCTTTCACGAAAGTGTTTCTCAATCTATATAGTTTAGGTTTACCACCATCAACACCTGAAACTCCAAAGTTGGGTACTAAAGTATCTGCTATATATCTTTAAGATTATATTTTCTATTGTGAACTTGTTGTAAACATGATTCTTGCCAAGATTACCATTTGAATGTCCAAAATAAAACATACTCTATTACTCTGTACTGTAAATCTAAAGCATGCGTAGATTTACTGTCAGTTTCCAACAGTATTCTCACTTACTGTTGAGATCATTTAAGAATATTCAACAATTTCCCGGCTTTCTTGTTTTCAGGAAAAGTACTGGGAAACTCACCCAGGGGAAATTGTTCCTTTAATGAAACCAAAGTTCTACGGTGGGCCTTGGAAAGTCGTAAGAGGTGAGGTGCCTGTATATGCCAAGGAGGAGTGAAAGAAAGAAGCTATCTGATAGCTGTTGATATTTGGTTTTTAGCCCCATATTGTAGCACCTATGTACTGAATGTGATTATCGATCGGGATCAATTATGAATTCTAGCTTTGCTCCTACACATAACTAGTAGTCCACGAAATCATGGATGATCAATTACTCTATTTTCATGAATTCAATTGTTTACTGAAGCAAACTGATATTCAACAGATTATCGACAAAGTCTCAGAAATGAGCTCAAAGTACCTTTTTGATTACCCTCTAGCATAGAGTAACCCGTTTCTTACTGCGTATTTAACTTATTGGACTTTAGGCAATAGAAGTTGTTCCTTACTGTTACAGATATCGCACTTGTAAGTTGTACCATCATTTTATTTCTAGTAAAACTACTTGCAGTTGTGTCTGTTTTGTGAATCTAGCTTGCTCAACCATAGAGCCATAAAATCATCTCAAACAAATATTATTGGAACATACGATTACAAAACCATTTCAAATGTATAATACATACATATATTTCCAGTAAAACTAACCCAACGACCAATTTATATGAACTTTACTGCAACTTCAGGCCTGCAGGAGGCCACGTAAAACAGTTTGAACTAATTATTCCTGCTCTTCATGTACCTGCACTTGTGCCAAAAGTAAAAATGCACCAGGAGTAAGATTTTGTTACCTTTTCGTTTTCTGTAAACAAACACTGTGCTGGAAGATGAAACAATATAATTGCCTATCTGTCCAAATGATTTTTGCCTTTGATAAAAACTGTGACATTTTTACAGAGCTTGTAGAATAAATAGCACTGGTCAAGCAATTCATAGCAGCAATTATAACAAAATATCAGAAAATGTACCTGAAGAGCCTTCTCCTGGATAGAGTTATCGTCACGTACAACCAATCCCAGATCTTGCTCAAGTAGCCGTAGTAGGCAGTTCTCCATGATCTGCTGAACAACAGAGGGCCAACAACAACACAGAATCCAACAGCATAGCCTAACACGGCCGAGATGCAATATTCCAGAAATAGAGAATGGAAGGTTATGAAACCTCATCTCCATGGTTATCAATACCCTCCTCATCTCCAGAATCAGGGCTTGATGGGTTGCTGTCCTGGGGTCATTTCTGCAGAGGTTCTCCACATAGTTCCATATTTCTGGCATATGAAGATTCGTTGAAGCTCTGTAACTGAGTGCCTTTTGGTATTTCACCGGACAAATTGTTGCTTGAAAGGTCCAAAACACTCAGAGAATGTAGCTGAGCAAGACCGGTTGGGATTTTACCTGACAACTTGTTACTAGACAGATCAAGACTTTCCAGCCTTTCCATATGACTGATGTCTGAATTGATGACTCCGGTTAGAAGATTTTGAGACAGGTTAAGAGAATTCAAACCATTCAAATAGTACATTTCCTTAGGAACCTCTCCCTCCAACTTATTACTTGAAAGATCAATCAGTCTGAGAAGTTTGAGTGTGCTCTTGTACTCTGATTCCTGCCTTTTCCATTCAACTTTTGCTTTGTACTCATACGCAATGGGTCTGAGCATGTACAAACCGGAAATGGACATGTATGTTGTGTAACTATCCGCCTCATTTCCCTGAATCATACGAGTGAAATTGTTGAAGCATGGTGGAATCTTTCCGGAGATATTATTCTCTGAGAGGTCAAAAACTTGTATGGATCTGAGACCACAAATTTCTGGAGGGATTCTTCCGCGGAAATTATTATGAGGGAGGCTGAGAATTGATAGATTTGTAAATGTTCCCATCCACAATGGAATATCTCCTGTTAGCTCATTTCCTCCACCATCTATTAGAATGAGAGAGTTCATATTCTTCAAAAAGGAGGGCAACTCCCCTGTTACATAATTATTACGGAAATTCAGACTTTTAAGTTGAGTAAGAGAGCCAAGACTGGATGGAAAATGACCTGAAAATTTGTTGTCATGTAAATTCATGATGCCTAAGTGTATCATGTTCTCCCAGCAGTTGGGAAGCTCTCCAGAAAACTGATTTTGTGAAAGGTCAAGTATCTCCAAGTTGGGAAACTCTGCTCTGCATATTGGCTGAATTGATCCGCTAAACATATTCTGGGAGAGATATAACTGGCGAGAATGGGGAGGAAATGATGGTAGAGGACCTGAGAAATTATTGATGCTTATATCTATTGTAGCATTTGCGACGAAGTTAGATGATAAGTCAGGAATGGAGCCGGATAGTTGGTTGTTGGATAGGTTGAAGTATAATATTTGGTGAGACAAATCCCAGAACCAATTAGGGAGTTTGTCTGATATACCAGCAGAAGAAAGATCAAGACGACTGAAGTTATTCTGAGTTTGAAGCCATGCTGGGAAATGGGGACCCATGTTGCAACGTGCAAGATATATAAGATCCAATTGAAAAGGAGGAATCCAGTTGGGGGAGAAGTTCAAAGCTAGTGTATTGAAAGACAAATGAAGCCATGTCAAGTTATGGAGTTGGCTGAAATGAGCATCAGAGATGGTGCCTTCCAAGAAATTATGAGAAACATCTAAATATTCAAGGCTGGATAATCGGCCGATGCTTGTTGGAAGTTGACCTGTAAGTTTATTTTCAAATAGATATAATTTGATCAAAGAAGACAATGCTTCGAGGTCTGGAAGTGGTCCTTCAAATTGATTGTAAGACAAACAAACATCTGATAAGAGAGTGAGATTAGACAACCATGAAATTGATCCGCCTAATTGATTGTTGCTCAAAACGAGGGAAGATAAGAGAGTGAGATTAGACATCCAAGTGAGATCATTGGTTGTTAGGTAGTTAAAAGAAAGATCGAGTTCCCTCAAGTTGGTTAGGTATCCGAGCTGATAGGGAACATCACCTGAAAAGTTACTTTCGCGCAAGTTAAGGTATTCTAGATTTATGAGGGAACCAATGAATTTGGGAATTCTACGCTTGTCGAAATCATTCGACTTAATGAACAAGGTATCTAAATTACGCAACTCAAACAAGGCCGGGGAAATCTCACCTCTCAAACCAGAAAGCCTGAGGCCAGTTACATGGCCAGTAGTCTTGTTGCATGTCACACCATCCCAATTGCAGCAATCCATGTGGTCTTTAGCACTTCCCCAAGATGTAAGATTTGTGCTATAATCATCGGTATCCATCAGATCAAGGCCTTGCTTGAGAGTGAGAAGAGCTTCCCTCTCATTGTCTTTGCACAATATAACCACGTGTTCTTCATGAACAGCTGCTCCTGAACAAGTAAGTAAGAAATCATTCCCAAAGCACATCAAAACAAACATGATCATTAATTTTGCCATGATCACAATCATTCTTCTATTCATGATATGGATTTCTTTTTTTTCTGTTTTTTCCTTCTTTCTTTTTGATGTAGCAGTGATTTACTTCTACAAATATTTGATGCTTTTCTCTCAAATGATTTTCATATATATAGACCAATAAATCATCATGAAGGATATATAATAGGGAGTTGGGCTCTTAAAATCAAAGACCAAATGCATGACTTTTGAGGCAACCACATAAATATCGAATAGTTTGTATGGTTCCACCAGACCACCACATGTCCACATATACTTATTATATATATTAATTACTTTGAACATATCATCTTACCTCCTCCTTTACTCGCACAAAACATTATCCAATTTCCTTATTTGGTTGTCTAACAAAACTTTACTCATTACCAATTAAAAAAGTTAACCCACATACCAAAATATTATTTTAATATTAATATTGCTTTTTTAACACCAAAAAGTAACGTATCCCACCAATTTTTTAAATTTATTTCATTATCTTAACTTATTTTGTTAAATTACGCGCTAATAATAGTGGGTAAAGTTTTGTGAGACGTACAAAATAAAGTTTTTATGATATACTCTAGAGTCTACACTAGAAATGCATCGCCGTAGGTTGATGGTGACAAATTTGAAATATAGTGTGTACCCCATTACTCCCAACACGACCGAAATGATATATTCCAGAAACAAAGACCGGAAGGTTGTGAAAGTACCTTCATCTCCATGGCCCTCATTTCCGGACCACATGATGACTAAAAAAGTTTGAAGAAAAAAGAGAGAGCTGGCCTCTTAAGATCTAGATCACATTACTTTGAGGCTATCAGATAATGACATGACTCAAGACAAAGTCTAGTTTTGCAGACTTGCAGTGCCCAGAATGACAATCTGGTGATTTTATTGTATTCACAAAGGCTTGTAAGTAGTCAGAAACATGTTTTGAGACTTCAGAGGCTTTGATGTAGAGCTGCCAGTAACATGATAATTTCTCCAGCTTGCTTAGCTAGATTACTCATTGACTCCTTGTCATATATGTTGGTGATTTTAGTGTCATCAATTCATTTTAGTCGTAATGAGATTGACTAGAGATCAATGCAACATCACGTTAAGCTCGGTCACAAGTTCGG
>JAYMSL010003497.1:0-12370 GCA_036897195.1 Plantago coronopus | reverse complement strand
AAGAATGGTTGTTTTGTTAATTATTGTTCGATCAAGGTGTTTGATTGAGTGAATCAAGTCTTGTTTAGATGCTTCTACGGTTTGTCAATTGTCAATCATTGGGTTTGCATTTTTGTTAATCTTTTTTATTAATTAATGATTAATTAGTGGTTTGGAAATTAAGATTGGTTGAATTTTAGCTTTGATTAATTGTGGTGATTATGGTCAACATAGGCAATCATTTGTTGTTAGCCCTTCTCTTGGTTGTTTGTACCTTTAGGGCTAGCTGCAACTCTGCAATTGAGCTAATCTTTTTTGCTTTAAGAGGCCATTTTTGTCTCGCTTGTGTGTGCTAATTCATCATCTTAGGTAATGAACAAAAGTAGTATAATTTGGGGATTTCTTACATTTTTGTTTTAAGAAGGTTTGATGATCCAAATCTTGTTTGTTTTTCCTAATTGGAGTGTGAAGCAGGGGCAGAGTGAAGATCAGAATGTAGCTGATAGAATCATAGAAACCGAGTTTTCTGTCTGTGTTGGGTTTGTTTCATTCTATATTTACATCTGCATTACACTATTTGCAGGCTGGAAGTATGTTTTTTGCTTAATCACTTGCTTGAGCAGTTAATGTGCTTTTGGTGTGAAGCAAGAAGCGTGGGTTTTGAAGTTGTTCATTAGCTAGCTGTCGAAGATGGAACGTAAAAAGTCGTTAGTCGAGGTAAGAATTTGTGTTGCAATTCATATGAGCTGTTTCTTTGTTTGGATCAATGCCATTGCCAGCTAAATGCTAAGTGAAATCTTGTAATGTAGGTTAGTGATACAGAGAAACAGTTGATGGCAGTGGTCTGCTCGAATGACATTTTACATGGGGAGTTCTTGGGTTTATATCATAGTATCCGAGCTGGATACGAGAATATTCTTTTGAGCAGTAATCAGATGGGGGAGCTTCAAGAAGTTGAATATCACTTATGGAAAGTGCATTATAGGCTGATCGATGAGTTTCGGAAAACAACCAGGCAGTTATCATGTAAAAAGAGCGATACTGTTTCTGAGAAGGCTGATTCCCAGAGCAAAAGCGACCAAGTGTTCAAAAGATTCAAGTCGTTTCTAGCTGAAGCAACTGAGTTTTATAGTGATTTGATTATCAAACTCAGGAAAAGTTATGGACTTCCTGCTGAAATCTTCCTAAAAGTTCGGAGGGATGCCTCGTTAAATACTGAGCCAACAAAACTGCACGCGTGTCACTTTACTTGCCATCGCTTGTTGATTTGTCTTGGTGATATTGCTCGATATATTGAGGGTGTCAAGAAATCCAATGGGTGTGATTGGTCAACTGCAGGAAAGTACTACATAGAAGCAGCAAGAATATGGCCAGATGGTGGAAATCCTCATAATCAGGTACACTTAACGCGATAATTTTCTGTGATGGTGAACTGTATGTGACTGATATACACCTAATGTTTAGAAGAAAAAAAACTGTTTTGTAAAGAGAATTTCATTCAATAGTTTGTTCTTTTTTATGACCATATATTTCACTTCCAATTTAGAATTTCGAACTGATAAGTATCTCTATGTTATGATTCACATTCTGAAACATTTCCGAAGATGTAGATTCTGACGTGTTACTAGAAACAGAGTCAAATAAGATTGTACTTGATTGGTCCTGATAAAGCTTATAAGGTCTGGATCTAAACGCTGACTATATACTGCAGTTGGCTTTATTGGCGACATACGTTGCTGATGATTTTCTTGCACTATACCATCTCATAAGGAGTGTTGAAGTCAAGGAGCCTTTCCCTGATGCTTGGAGAAACTTATCGTTGATTTTGGAAAAGGTAAGGCTGTTTGTAGTCACTCTTCTTATGTTTGTTCTTTCAAATGAGTTGTTATTTGATCTTTGTGGCCCTTTTTTGCCATTGTGGATTCCAGAGCAGTTTAACCCCTATAAAAGATCATCCTAGTCAGATACAGATTGACTTCTCAAACCCATCTAAAAGGATCTCGTTGCCGGACAAGCCTCCTGAAGAGAATGATCCTTCTCGGACTGCTAAAGTACAGAACACGAAGAATGTTTCTGAGTTGTGGCCCATTCTAGTCAGGACTTTAGGATTCCTTTTAACCAGGTCAAGGTATGTCAAGTTGTCAATCATTTTTTTTGCCTCACCGTCTTTACATGATTGTGTTCCTTGATTGCTAATCCGGTTAACATTAACTTATCAGACCATTAAACATGAACCTATTTCCCGTTGTTGGCTATCAAGCCTATTATAGTCTCTTTGATTATTTTTTTCTTCATAGTAAATGGCATTCATCGCTTCCTAATGCATTCTTCTGTGGGCTAGTTTGGAGGGGTTTCTACATGATCTGGCTATTGCTTTGCATTATCTGGAAGCCTTATTGAGACTGGACAATACAGAACTTGCTGCGGAATTAGAATCTTACAAGTACATGGGATCATCCAGAAAAGGCCCTTACCGAGTTCTTCAACTCGTATATATGTTCATCTACATTGCTCATAGTCTGACAGAGAACTCAAACAGAGAGGACACAGCAAAAAATGACAATTCACGGACTAAGTTTACACCATTAGCATATGCTGCTATATTCATATGCATGGGTCGCGTTACAGAGAGATGCACGGGGGACTTCCGTGATAACCATTGTCCACTTTTGCCAGCTTTATCAGTGTTCTTAGAGTGGCTAGTTGGAGCAATTGAGGCAGCAGAAGTACATGATGCCGATGAAAGGGTTATGAATGCCAAATCTTACTTTATACAGACTTTGGTTAGTCTACTGGACCGTCTTGGTCAGAGTAGAAAAGTAGCAGCTTCAGAGGACACTGCACTTTGGGAAGATCATGAATTGATGGGGTTTCCCGCTTTGTCTCACTTACACCAAAATTTGGATTTCACGGCTCGTCCAGATTGTATGGGTGACTTCACAAGTGGATATGAATTCCGTTTGAGTCGCATACTTCGTGCTGCCAAAAAAATTACTGACAGGTCCAAGAAGATCTCTTCGAGTAAGGCTGGAAGAGAGCTTAGTTCTGTTGCTAAAGGTAAAGAAGAAAGCTCATCAGGGGAGAGAGTTGGACATGATTTGAGTCCCAAATCAGAATCGACATTGGACGAGGAAGAAGTGATCCTTTTCAAGCCGATTACTAGGCGTAACTCAGCTCCACTTTATTTTTCGAAAGATAACAGCGATCCACTTTGCTCCCAAGTTACAGAGGCACATGAAACTCGTCATGATGAAATCTTGCGACGTGCCACATCACTATCCATTGGGCGCTCCACTGAGGTCGACTCGTTCAGTTTCTGCACCACTTCGCCGGATTCCGAACAAAACAAGTCTGGACCTCCTTCCCTCAGTGGTTGGGTCCTTGGACAAGAAACTGGAAGAGAGAAAGTTCAGAAGAGCCTCAGTAGACAAATGTTAAGCCCAATTGATGAGATAGCTTCAACATCCTTCTCACAACTCTCGGTTAATGAATCTAAGAATACTGAGCCGCTGATTGATCATTTTCCGGCACCGAGTCAAATTTCCTCCCCTTATATCACTCCAATACCTTCCGCCCCTTCTATACCCGAGGATGCCAGTTGGTTGAGCGAAAATTTATCGATTTTCCCAGACTACAAGAGCAGTACAAGAACCGAAGCAGATGGTATACTCGGCGCAGCACCAATTAGTCCCTATCCGCATCTTCGTCCACCAATGAGCTTCGTCCCTGGAGTTTCAGGTCTAGTTGACGGATACCCTCCGTTTTCCGGAATGAGTTCTTCCGAGTGGCTATATCACTACCGGACAAGTCAAAATGTCGCAAACGCCAACAACCGCACATCTCCGGTTAACTTCAATGATCTCACCTACGGAAACGTACACTCAAACGAGGTTACCAGTTACGATATCTGCGATCAATGGGGGAACCGGTTTGTCTCGAACCCGATGGTGTACATGGGGAGAGCCCAGCAAGTGTACCCAAATACTTCTCCAGTTTATGGAGCACAAGAGCAGAACATGGATAAGCTGTTTCTTGATTACCAGAGACCATTTCCTTATGTGTGTGGTGTGGGCATGGAGCTGAGTTCTGATCAGCTGCCACTTTTGCAGTATCTCAAGGAGAAAGAATGGCAAATGCAGTCTGGTTCTCAGCTAAGGGGACCTACTTATATGAGAAACTGAATACAGACAAATCTCTCATGTGTTTGTAAACTGTGATTCTTTTGCATAGCCTTGTAGTAAGTTGTATGTAATTATGGAAATTGTATGTTATGATTTATAAAAGTAGTACTTTTAAGAAATTGTATGTTATGATTTCATGCCATAGTGTTTTTTTTTTTATCGAAACGATAAAAGGATGATTCGAACTCCCGATTTATTGATTGGAATTGAAGCGTATTACTAACTGAGATGCGTTTCGTTATCAATTCAGTGTCTTAGTGGTACTCGAATTCCCGACCTATTGGTTAAAATTGAAACATATTACTAATTGAGTTGCGCTTCGTTGTAAATCTCGTGTCTTAGTATACCACGGAAACATGAAATATTTATGAGATATATATGTATTATTCATTTACTTTTCCTCAATAATTTTCATTTATTTTCTCACATTTTAACACTTCAAATTTAAAAAACCATCTTCTGTGTATTACTAGAATAACTTTAGTATATATTACAAAATATCCTAATATTTTCTACACACCAATTAATGAACTATTATAAATATCTAATATTCTATATTTTTTACTTTAAGATATCCAAGATCATATATATTTTGCAACTTTTCAACTTTAATTGCTTATATTAATAAAATTATAATATTAAAATATTTTATAAAAATATATTATGAGAATCTATAAAATTAACTTTTATAATACTTTTTTGTTGAAATTTTACAATTATAATTTAAGACTATGAAGTCAATATTGAAATCTGTTTGACCACATAAGTCAAACACGTGTATCATATATTTTTCAACTTTTCAACTTTAACAATTATATTAATCTTAATTAAATTATAATGTCAAAATATTTTATAAAAATATATTATGAGAATCTATGAAATAAACTTTTATAATTCTTTTTGTTGACTTTTATAATTATAATTTTAGACTAAAAAGTCAATATTGAAATCTGTTACCACATAAGTCAAACACGTGTATTAATATAACTTATAAAATTATGAAATAAAAGTACACTTACCTCTTTTTTACATCTCCTTTGACTAAGAGGACTCTTTTTTACTAAAGTTTTAATTTTATTTTTGTAAATTTCTAAAATTTTAATTTCTAAAATATGAATTAAAAGTACACTTACCTCTTTTTTACCTCTCCTTCTTCTGTTTCTGCATGGCCATTCTCTCTGTTTCCACCAACTTCTTTACACCCAGCTCTGAATTCTCACACTCTCTCTAAGATTCTCACTTTCTCTCTCTACAGTCTCACTCATCTTCCTCTTCCTATACATCAACAGCTTCTTTCTGCATTTCCTCTTTTTTCCTCTCCAATTTCTCATCAGCAAATCACTCACTTTGCTCCTATTCAAATCTTCTCTGTTTTTTGCTCTTGCTGCTCAATTGAACACCATGAGTAACGGGGATGCTAAAAAAATGTGAGTTTGAGGCCAAATGTGGAGCCCTTTTAGCTTGCGTTCAGTAATTTTGTTGATTTTCCGTAGGGTTTTTGCTTTTGTTTATTGATTATTTGATTTCAGGGGCTTTGTATATTGGTGAATTTTTTGTGTAGGAGTTCTGTGGGGTGTTGATTTGGTGCCGGTTTTAATTTTGGGTTCAATTTTTGCAGGCTGAATTTGTACATTCACGATTACTTGTGTAAAAATAACATGAAATTCAGTGCTACCTGTTTTGCCATGGAGGCTGGTGTGTCTCCCCAGACGGATGCTGGTATGATGATATATACATTCAATTGCACTTGTTTTAGTTAAGAATGTGTTGTTTGCTGATTTTTCGATTTTATGGAGAAGTGATGAGCCTGTTAATGCAATGGTGTTGTATGTTCTTGTTATAGAGTTGTTGTGATTTTATCAGCTGGTGTTTCTTGATTAATGATGTGTTATTATGTGTAAACAGAAGATTTCTATTGTTAGAAGGTGTGTCTTAGAAGGAGAATTTAGTTTGTGGAACAGAGAATCGCGAACTTCTATTGGACATGTGCTAATTTAGCTGTGTTGAATTTGGTTGACTTTTCGTTCATGCATGCTAATTTTGTTGAGTAGTTTATATTCCATACAAGTGATCTTTAACTGCGGTTTTTACTATCTTACTAGTTAGTAGTTATGGCTCCTTCTCAGGCGGAGAAATACTGATATGTGAAATGTTTGATCGAGTTTGCATGAGTTCTTAATCTTAGCATTCAGTAATTTAGATGATGTGATTTTTTTCAAAACAAATTCTTCCCTTTTGCTTCACAGCGATTAGCGAGGGTGAAGGTTTTTTGGCTGAATGGTGGTCCTCCTTTTGGGACAAGCACTCTCCTAAGCCTAACATGGATATTGGTGAAGTCAGACAGCTCTTTTCCCAGGTATTTATCTCTTTAAACTTTAAACCTGGCAAGATTTTGTCAAAGTTTGGGCACTAATAATGGTTTTCTTAGCAGGCAAATCAACAGTCTGGAACTGGAACTATGCCAGGAAATGGTGTCGAGTTGCCACATGATTCGTTGAACCCAATGCAGAATGCCAGTCCTACGATGAACATCACAGGACTTCCTAATCTGTCAGCTGATGTTGGTTCATCGTCAATGGCCAAGACTGATCTTGGAAATTTCATGGAAAAATATCAGACTTTGCTTTCAAATCGGCCACTTTCTGTTGGTCCGTCTTTCGTGGCTAAACCTGATATTGGAAATTTCCTGCATCCTTCATCACTTCCAAAGAGTTCAGCTGCGGTTGGTCCATCTTCAATGGCTAAGCCTCATACTGAAAATTTGCTGGAATATCCTCCATCACTTCCAAATTTGTCAGCTGATGTTGGTCCATCTTCAGTGGCGAAGCCTGATACTGGGAATGTCCTGCAGACATCACTTGCGAACCTGTCACCTGCAGCTGGTCCGTCTCTCATGACCGGACCTAATGTTGGAAATTTCTCTCAAAGTCCTCAGACAGCTACAACCCCGAGGTTAGGCCGGTTTGCAATTTGGCCCGAAAGAGCTGCTTTAGACTTAATTAAGCTGCAGACGCAGAATCTGAAAAATCTCCAAGAGGCAAAAATGCGTGAGAATAAGCATTTTGGGTTTCCGATTAGAGAGTTGAATGTCAACTCTCAACATCTTGGCAGCAAACAATCAGCTTTAGAAATGCCTTCATCAAGCAATCCAAGGTAATATTTTCTCGAGCAATACATTTTGCCTGCTGAATTGAGATGTTACATATTCTGAGCCTGTGACATGACCTAGGGACGAGGTGGCTGTTGGAAGATCTTATGTTATTGGTAATATGATATATTTGTGTTTACAAATATGAGATAGAGAAAGGTTGTATATAAGGTTGATCACGTGGTTTGCTGGAAGTAGCATTAACTAGTCTTATTTCTCAAATTAGTTATTTAGCACAAACTAAGTAAATTGCATGATATGCTCCTAGCAAATCTATCAGAAGTATTATAAATCGCCAATCTAGAAGGCTTAATTGTTGTATCACTTTGTTATTCCTCCAGCAGCAACCATCTTATCTGTCCTAACCTGCCGTTATGTCCAGCAGGTACCCACAGAGGAATTTTGTCGCTAGCAATCAACTTTCTGTTACTCAGGTATGTCTAGACTTATTCATAATATATAAGGTGCGAAATCAGTGGCAAAACTGAAGATTAAATGTATAAAGTATTCATTTACTTTCCATTTTGCAGGATGTCAACTCTGGCACTAATACCAAGAGATCCATCCTTGTTGCTGAAGAGCCTACTGCTCGTGGAACCAGTGTTTCACAAATTAATACTATACCTGAGGAGACTGGTGTGTTAACATGCCTTTCGTGTGTTAACTGTCATCGTACTTTTTGTTTGATCATACCAGTTAGATGGTTGCACATTGATTGACTTTATTGAATGTTATAGTTCACCTGACGTGGTATTCTATCCTAGAGGATTTGATGATTTTTATTTTAGACTTATTTTGAACAGCAAAAGTACTCACTGAGTAAGTTTGTTTTAGTCCCTTGTGTGTGGATAGTAACATGTTTCTGATATATGATTAAAACATAACCTATGTAGTTATCACACAATATTTTCGTTGGACAATGCAGTTAAACTCTTTAGTCTTGGTTTTGCATCAACATCTGTTTCCACTTTCTTTTTCTTTTGGTTCTGTGCCTAAAAACTAATCCTTTACTCAATAAATACAGCTAATGTGGTATAGTGTCTACTGAATTGTGCAGCCATGGTCTCTAGTTCTGGGATTTCAATGACAGATAACTTTAGTATTCATGTTTTTTCATTGAATGTGAAATTTATAGTTTGCTGTCCATTGTTGAACATCTTCATAGATTGTTCATGATTATAAACTGAGTCGCATGGAGCTGAGATCACAAATTGTCTCTCTACATGTTTTTTTATGCCTGAATTGCGCAATACTACTGATATATTTATAGGGCATCTTTAGTATGATCGAACTAACTGAAATTTATTTTTGCCATTTAATATATTGTGAGATTGAATATAAGCTGCAAATTAGTTCACATCTTTAAGCTACTGTATGTTACTAATTTTCCTCTTAAATCCAACATTTCAGGATTGAACAGTCATGTGAAGCGATGTAGGCTTTCTAACCTGGAAGCCCCACCATCTAATGAGCTTAATCTGTCAGCCCCACCATCTAATGAGCTTAATCTGGCAGCCCCACCAACAAACGAGCTTAAATTGTCTTCCTCTGGAAGTGTAAACGATAAGGCTGGTCCAATTCTCGCAGATGACAGGTCAAAGGGGAAAGAACCAGCAGTAAGTAGCAAAAACTCAAGTCTAATATAAATACTGTGATACATGAGAAATAGTGAGTTGTTCGGGTATATAATTGTGTATATTGGTGTGTTTTTATTTCTTAGTCTTGTTGGCGCAAACCTTGGAAAATATTTCAAGTTTAGTACGTCATGCTTTGCGACATTGTTTTACAGAAAAGCTAATTAATAGCGTTGCAGTTTTCACCTAGGTTATATTAGGAGCTGTGTATTGTAGAATTTCAAGTTGGTCGCATCAGATACTAGTTGGCATTTATAGCCCCGGAGGATTTGTTGCATCTTTATTTCATTTATTTTTGTTTGTCTCGTAGAGTGGAAATGATGAAACAAGGAGTAGACTTTTCGATGATGAAGTGGAATCCTTCCTCTCAACTCCATTTTTCGATGCTGAAATGGAAGCCTTCCTCGCAAGTCCATTTTTCAATGATATGACCCCTTCACAACAATTTGATTCGACTCCTGAAAATGTCGACACTCAAGGCAAGTTGGGCCTTCTCCATTAACATTTTCTGTTATTGCAAAGATTAACTGGAGTTGTGATGTAAACAATGACATAACAAAGTTAAGCGAATTAGCGATTCTTTTTTATCCCAAATTTTATAGATGAGTACGTAACCTTGGATTGTCATTGTTTACTTGTTGCCGATTGATTTTGCTTGAAAGAGCATATGATTAAGTGTCGAGATAGGTATATATCAACGTCTGCATGCATATATATTAACACGAGCATTTTATGATGCGTTTTCCCGGTAACAATTTTATCAATCTTGATGAGTTGAGGCCTTATAATGATTTTACATACTGCAAGTTTAGACAGCAAAGGTATAATGAGGCAGGGGAATTTATGTTGCAGGGTTTCCATTTAAACAAGCTGTAGCTGTCCGGCCAACTAACAATTTGCTCTTATCCTGCCATTTTTCGACTGCGGGACATTTCTTAGCAGCTGCTGGACATGAAAAGAAGGTCTACTTATTTATCCAACATCTTTCTTTCTTTATTCCTGATATATCTCTAAATTGTTCAACTATGTTTAGGACAAGAACGGGAATTTGGGCAAATGTAGACAGTTTCGCGCAAAAGATTGACTTAGCGCAGAGAGATAAATATTTTGTAGTATAAGGATACATGAGGATTTGGTTTAAGTTCAACAACAATAAATTAGTTTCATACATATTACCTGTTTGTTGTGATTTTTTATACTTGTTGCGATTTTTATTTTTTTGATACTTTCTGCGATTTTTTTTTATTTTTTTATCTTGGTTATACTTGTTGCGCATATTGCAGTTCCTTGTTGCGAATTATTGCAGTTGATATTCTATTAACCTGAGTGTTTGAGGCAGGTGCACATTTTTGACTTGAAAAGGCGTCGCTGGGTAGATGGTGGGACACATAGCGAATCAATTACCGATGTTAGGTTCGTGCCAAATTCAGACACATTGGCAACAGCTTCCTTTGACAAATCCATCCGTTTATGGGATGCAAAGAACGTAAGAAACTTTACCTATTCTAATCCAATTTTCTATTCGCGCTTACTTTGTTCGCAATTTAAGTACTTCCTAGATTAGCTATTTAGGTGTTATAAGTTATACTAGTTTACACCATGTTCATTAATAAAATGTATCTTCTTTGTAGTCTTTATGAGCCAATTTTCTGCAAGTAATTTGTTAAGTACTCTGATTTAATGGAAACATTATAATGGAGTCGGTACTCTACAGAAATTTCTCTGACATGTTTCTATTCTGTGTTTTAGCCAATGTTCCCGTTTATGTGCCTTCAAGGGCATTCCAAACAGGTCATGTCACTTGATTTCAACCCAGGAAAGCCCCGTATCCTCTGCTCCTGTGACAGTGATGGGGAAATTCGACTTTGGGACACCGTCAGAACTAAGTACCTTCACTCTTTTAAGGTCAGGTTTTATTCTTGAATAGGGCACCCCATCCTTCCGTCCGATTTTCTATTAAAAATGATCTTTTAGTATTTTACTGTTTCTGGAAGTTAAGAACGGTATTTAGTTTCCAAACTTGGAAAAGAAATGAAGGTGGAGAGTTCTGCTCATATTCTTAGAAGTTTTGACATGCTGTATATCTGATGAAAATAACTGAACACCGAAAATAATAGTGAATGCGCTATAAAGAGTGTTTGGATGGTTCTAATATTTTCCATTCGCAACTACAGGGAGCTAATAGACATGTTAGATTCCAACCTCGATCTGGGGAGCTTGTGGCTGCAGTTACTGGCAATGTCATAAATCTGATTAGTGTGGAGTCTGGCCTGATCCATAACCGCTTTGAGGTATGTTGGAAATGACCGCATCTTTAATCATCAAAATGCTTTCTTCGAAAACTGAAGTTCCATACCTGCTTCAATTGGTAATAGAACATTTTAAAAACATTTTTGGATCTATTAGTTAACTTTGAAATATTTTAGTATTTAGAACAGTATGCAAGTTTATGAACTGCTTTGTGTAGTTTTGGTAAAGTAAAGAATACATAAATGATCCTTTTACCATCATTTTGATAATACCTTGATAGATATACAAGGAAAGCTTTATTTTGAATTCGCCATCTTTGCGCATTTACTGTGCTGATATTCCTTTTCAATTCCCAGGGACATTCCGAAGAAATCAACTCAATCTGTTGGGATGATGAAGGAAAAATGCTAGTTTCTGCCAGTGATGACAGTGTACGGCTCTGGTCGATTGGATCAGGTCAAAACTGTGTGCAGGAACTGCATTCTGCTGGGAAAAAGTTTGTATCCTGCACGTTCGATCCTGTACGTACTCAAATGGTGGTTTTGGGTTCATATCAGGTACTATACTAGGTTACATTTCGTTTTCAGAATCCAGCTTTGAAGTTCAGTCGTAGAATTTAAGCATGATTTCGCTTTTGGTATGAATCCTAAACTTTCAAAACTGCAGGCGATTGATCTCTGGGATCCGAAAATGGGAAGCAAAACTTGGAGCCACAAGGCTCATGAAGGTTTAGTTACAGATCTCTCGAGTTCATCACAGCTGAAGGCCATTGCCTCGGTTAGCCATGATCAATACGTCAAGCTATGGAACGATACAGGTGCATTTTAATGGAGGGTGGTCTGTAGAGTTCAGATTATTTTTAGCACCAAGTCAAATTTTTAACCCTTATATCACTCCAATACCTTCCGCCCCTTCTACACCCGACTCCCGAGGACGCTAGTTGGTTGAGTGAAAATTCATCGATTTTCCTCGAATTCCCTGAATACAAGAGCAGTACGTAGAAGAACCGAAGCAGATGGTATAGTAGGTGTAGCACCAATTAGTTCCTCTCCAAATTTTCGTCCCCCGATGAGCTTAGTCCCTGGAGTTTCAGGTCTTGTTGATGGATACCTCTGTTTACCAGAATGAGCTCTTCCAGAGAGTGGCTATATCACTATAGGACGAGTCAACATGTCGCC
>JAYMSL010003496.1:0-12373 GCA_036897195.1 Plantago coronopus | reverse complement strand
AGGCGCTCTTCTACAAGGATTCAAGAAGTTCGCCATCATCTTCAAAACATACGAATTGATTCGAGATCAAGCTAAGAAGCCCTCGAGTTCGCGTTCGTCGAATCCAAGACTATTCAAGAACTTGAAGATCCAAGTTCGCCGCTTTGAAGACTAGAATCAGAGGATTAGACTAGAGATTTGTACCCAAATTTGAAGTTAAATATAAATTTCAATTTGAGCATTTCTTCTTGCTACAATTCTAAAGAGTCTAGATTAAATATCACATTTTCTCTATTCAAATTGTGGAACTCTAACAAAAGCCATCGCTAAAGTAGCAGTCTCAACACAAGTAGCATCAAAATAAAGGAGACGACCGGTAGCAACTTTAATAACCTTTCAACGATATTTTCAACAATATTTACAAGAAACAAAAGCAATAGTAGATTATCAACTACCAAAAGCTGCATTTTGCAACGAATAATACAATTGGCTTTCGTACATAGATATAGTTTCACTGGTTCGTCTAAACATGCCAACATAACAATGATGCCTCATACCCATATCATGGATTTTAAACTAATTTAAGTGACTTCTCTACACAAATAACCTCTTATACATTTTATTATTATCCAAACAAGAAAGTTTTCTTCAAATTTCTATGTATGTATACATCCTCACAATCAATCAAAGTGTGTTGTACTCGTACCCTCTACTTAGCCCCTCCTCCCAAGGGCAATCAAACCCCTCTCGATCAACTTTACAACCACCTTCGTTCACTCATCTTGCTCACTCTACGGAATAAATACACCCCCATATTCGTAATGTCGTCTATTTCGCTACACACTTCAATTTGACACACCACAGGGGTCGGCATACGAAGTTGTGGAATGTGGCAACTCACAATATACACATCCTAAGAACAACTCAAGGATCTGAAGAGGCTGTTAGTAGCACTTGGGCCCCATTTCCCATTGACATTACCTAATCCAATGGACCAAACAGCCCAGTAGTTACATCACAGAAACAACAATTTATGGGCTTTGGGCTGAAAAAGAACAAAGACGGCGTAAGTGTTGTTCGAAAACCCTAATTGAACGACGTCGCACCCTTTAAATCCCTTCTGCTATCACTTCAATTTTAACTCAGAAAACCTAACCAGCTCCCTTGTGTTCTTGTTTCTTGATTTCCTTCTTCAATTTCTTCGTTTCGTTCCCATGTGATGAATTCGGATATACATCTCACGACGGTCGTCTGATTTCCTTGATGTCTATTATCCTCTATTTCTGATGGATCATTCCTCTTTGTTATTTCTGTCAAAATCTGTGCTTTTTAAAAATTCAATTTTGGGGGAATTTATGGGAATTAGCATGATGAGGATGAAATTGAATTCGTTTCCGATTAATTCATGATGGATTATTCACCTCCTACTCATTCTGAGTGCATCCCCTTAAATTCCCCCCTTCAGAAAATTTCGTCTTTGTTTTTTCTTCGTCGGATTTTCAACTAAAATATCTGGTTTTGATTTTACTTTTTAACTGATATTTTTTTACAGCATGCACTATGAGGAGATATTTGATTGAGATCAACCAAATGGTGGATCATTGATATGTAATCCTAAAACTATAAGTCCTTTTCATTCTGAGTGCTTGTTAATTACTGTAGTAATTTGTTTTGGTTAAATATCTTTTTTTTTTTCTCTCTCCCCCCTCTCTTTTTTGTTTTGTTAATGGGGCTGAAGTTTGACTCTCTGGCAAATTAAGATGTCTTTGGGATGAATGCAGCACCCTAAATCAATTATCTTCTAAGTTGAAATCAGTTGGCTTTTTCTCAAGCTTGTCTGAACTTCTTGGAGGATAACATTTTGTGCTTGAAGTTCATATTTCTGGACATCTTGAATTGAGTTTGATTTGAATGGTAATCAAGAATCTTCTTGCGAATTGGGACGTATGAATTTAAGATAAATCAAATAGATCGTACCAACGTACGTAAACCTGAATATTCTGAACTGAACCGAACACCTCAGTTTTAAATAAACCTGAATTGAATTGAACATTCTATTGTTCAAGATGAACTGAGCGGAAGCTGCGGAACCTAAGATTTTTCATAGTAAAGCCAAAAAATGACAATTGCAATGACACTGAGTCTCTGTTGGCCTTGATTGGTTCTAATGAAAATATTGGAATGAATTTAAGCTGAAAATAATAGATCTTGAAAGTTGAAACTATCTGCGATGAAGGAAAAAATGAGATGACCTCGGATGCCATTGATTTATTATTATCTGGACATTAACTTTATCTGGTGACGAAACATTACATGAAACTATTCTGAAGCTATTCGTGTTTGATTTAAATAACATGTGATGTTACATTGGTTTTAGACTGTGAAAGTGTGAATAGCCCGCGAACAGAACCTCATCGCTTCTTTTAGTCCAAGCTCCAGGTCTGCGAATAGGCCATGAAAGCAAAATGAGTAGGACAACAAGTGGTCAAGAAATAATAAGATGAAGAAAAATGCTGAGAGGTTACCTGTAGTCTGCCATCAGAAGTTCCAGCGAAAAGCTTTAGGCCATTTGAGTCAGAAGCCAGGGACATGATTCTTGAATTCCCTGCGCATCCAGTTTTGATATAAGCGATCTTCGTGGCTCGCTCTTTCAGCCATATTTCAATGATCCCACATTTTGTGGCTGTGAATATGAAGTCATTGTTGATGGTTATTTGTTGAATGTCTAGACCAGTCGCAAGAGACCCGATCATTGCCTTGCTGGAGATGTTGAATACCTAACATGCACGTTATAGTTTGAGTTTTAAGATCTAGTCAATTGTATGCAGTACTTGTGGCATAGTGAAGATAGGTCACATACCTTTCCTGCAACCCCATCAAAGGATGATCCACCAGCAACTAGAACACCATTCTGAATCTCTAATGAGTAGATTGTTTGTTTCTGTAGCAATTTCTTGGTACCAGAGTAAAATGTTGATGCTGTGAGCGTTTTGAGATCCACCTCCTGTTTCCAATTGTAGAGACAATATACCAGTAAACTTTTCAGAAGATGTAATATCAACTCTTCATGATTCACGAAGGACCAACAAGGAACGTGATCGCGATAAAAGAACATAATTTCACAAGATGTTACCTGGATAGTGTAACCGGAGCAACCACAGTAAAGTCTATCGCCTGTCAAAGCAAGACATTTGACTTGCTTGTTGAAGTTAACATGTTTTAATGACCCCGACCAGTTATAAACCTGCGCGCAATTGAAATATTAACATTAGGATTTTCATCCGTGGCTACGAGGGATTGAGTAAAGATACCAACCTTAACACCGCTGGCCTGTGATGAGAAGTATGCTGCGGTTGCATTTGCTGTAAGTACCATCACAGCATCTTTTACATCATGCACTTGAGTACAATGAATTTCCTCTTGCTTGATAGACCAAACCTGCAATTCAGAATTGAAGCATGTCACAGCTTGCTAATGACTGAGTGAAGGACTTG
This sequence comes from Plantago coronopus, assembly GCA_036897195.1. Taxonomy (NCBI): domain Eukaryota; kingdom Viridiplantae; phylum Streptophyta; class Magnoliopsida; order Lamiales; family Plantaginaceae; genus Plantago; species Plantago coronopus. The sequence continues at coordinate 8,900 of JAYMSL010003496.1, read as the reverse complement.
TACAAACATGGTGCTATTAAAAAGACAGTTCCTGAATCCTGGAAAGTTTATTTGCAAACTTGTCAGGGTCTGTATCATTTGGGATGCCTATGACTGAGAATTATGGACTGAGGAAAATTGATAACAGCATGTATTCAAGTTTAAACTTCTGGTTTTTAACAATAGTCACAGCATTGGGATAAGGAATAGTGGAGTCTTACTCGAATGGTTTTGTCCAAAGATCCACTGTACAACTTGTCGCATGAAGGAGGAGCATACAGGCATGTAACAGCCTTTGAATGTTCGCGAACTTCTTGAATTAATCTGGGAGCTCTCTTTCCAGTTTCCCAGACCTTAAAACAGGGAAAACATGTCAATAGACTCAATACTACAATAAAGTTCAGTACTGGAAATGTTTGGAAAATAAGCAATTTCTTCAAAAAAAAAAAAGAGTATTAATGCATGCAAGTAAAAAGAACTTGATACATAAAACTTGATAACAAATTATCTCTTTTTTTTTACGTACTTTCATAGTTCCATCAGCATGGCTGCTTATCAATCGAGTTCCAACATGAAGCATGGCGAGGATTTCACCATTCATAGACACATCTAATTCAGGACCTTCAACGCAAGACCACAACTCTGCCTGCATATCACAGAACAGGCAATGTTATTCAACGCAGTTTTGTTGAAATTATGCTTATGATTAGCTGAAGACATTTCTATCCACTTACAGCATCAATAGACGGTAAGCTCATCAAAGCCTTCATCATATCATGAACCACAGTGCAACTCTTTCTAAGCCTCCTCAAGCTTTTCCATATTGATTTGGCATGCGACCCTACTTCATTTAGTCCACCTGAAACAAGGATGGGTTGATGTTATTGCAATTTCAGTAGGCTTCCTCTTAAAATTATTGATAAACAGTGATTTACCTTGCTCGCTGACAAATGCCCTCAAAGCAAGGGCAGCCAGTATCTTCTCTTCGAGGTTCTTTGATGATTGTAGAACATTAATGAACTTATCAAGCAATGATTTCCGAGCAACAGCTCTGACACCACAGTCAGGAAAGCCGTAAAGTGTGTACACAAGCCATGTGGCCACGACAAGACAGGACTTTGCTATCTCTATTGAGCTGCTTTGGAAACATTCCTCCAAAGCTTTAAATATCACACCTTTCTCATGGCTGGTAAGCACAAAAGCTACTCTCTTCTCCCAAGCCCGTGCTGCTTTCTCTTCCTCTTTCTACGAAATGTGCACAGGAAGATAAATAATTATATACCAAAAGACGAGAGAAAATCTAGGATCGAGAAACATTTCTAGGACAAAGCTTCATACCACGTCAGTTATGTCAGCTTTCTTGGCTTTTATAAGTTCCCTTGTCATGCCACTTTGTGGTCTTTCAAACCCTGCTTTCTTTAGCAACCATGATTCCATGTCTGGCTGCTTGTTTGGAGTTCGCAAGTGACCAGAAAGTGATGATAGTGCATCAAGAGCCATAATCTGAGAAGACGGGAAGTCCTTCCTTTGAAGTGTTTCCAGTAAGACTTCCATGGCTTCTTCCCTGTAAATGCTCATCTTTCGTGGTGCCGTCTAAGAAATAAATAATCCAACAATATCCATTAGTACCAGCCCACATGTGATGATAAATTGGAGCAAAATTTTGCAACATGAAGAAAAACCAACCAATAGATCTAGCTGAAGAAGAAGGGATGCAGCGGCAGGTTTCTGCTCCATTGGGGACATTTGCAGATACACCAAAAGGGTGTGTATTGTACTAAACGTTCCTTCTTCCTTTATTATATTCAAAATCTGGTTGGACATCGTTCTCCTGTAACATAGATATGAAACAAGAGTAACTATTTAAAAAATCAATTGAGATTTGAGAGTATCAACAGAAGAAGCAAGGGACTAAGACGTCAAGAATGGTCTGCTATAAAAAAATAAGGGGATAACATCAATGGTGGATACATACCTGCTAAGTTGAACCAACTCGACCAGAAACTCTATGCAGATTCCCCTCACACTATCATTTCCGGCATGAAATAATTCAAGAACAGGAGATAGCTCAATTCTCTCAGCTATCATATATCTACAGTTTATATCAATTCGGATGCAACATAGAAGGATAGACACAATGGACTGTCTTCCGTCCACCCTATTTAGGCAACTCAAAAGGGCAGGAATTCCATTTTCAGATATAACCATCATTGCATTCTCTGATCTGTCATTCTCATCTCCACCCACGACAATCTCCTCAAGCAATGCTATTGCAGCATCTTTTGGTGCTACAGGGTACTGAAGAGGAGTCTGGTTCTCGTTCTTTTCTGAAATTATATGGACAAGATTGTATATTAACCCATGAGAAGAAAGATGAGAAAATGATGGCCTGACAAGGTACATAAGAACTGCAGCTTCAGCAAGGCCTTTTTTCAGCAGATCAGCTAGGCAATAGAAATCAGAATCTACACTCGTCAGGAGATCACCTACACGATCATCCGAGCAGATCAGCTTGGACAGGATATATATTGTGGTCCTCAGCACATCCTTGTTCAAAGATGCTGAAAGTATTTCCACAAATCCATTAACTATTGTGGGTGATGATAAATATGAATAAATTCCAGAATCTACATTCGACTCCTCCCAAATCTTGACAATAGTCAGAACGGCCGTTTCACATTCTTTCAAGTCCTCGGAATTACAAAGGCAGAGAATATATGGTCTCAAAGCATTGATCACTGTTTCAATTGCAGCTTGAGATATTACACTGGTTGGTGATGATGCCACTGTAGTTTGCACAAATCTTTGAGGTCTATAATCATTTTGATTATGACTGCTTCTTTGACTTGAATGATTTGATGACATATCATGTTGGGAAGTATTGGTCAAATAACCTCGTGGGGTTTCTGCAGTTGAAAATTCCTGAGCTACATCAGGGTGTTGTTCTTTCCATGATGTAATTAGCCTTTTCAGAACATAATTCGTTTTAGGCAATGCAGCTGCATCAAGAGGTTGGCGTGTGATAGGACATGTCGTGTTTCCTCGATTCATCCATTCTTGAATAGCTTTCCTTTCATATGTCTGTCCTGTTTCAAGGGTGACTGGATCATTGAAGATTTGACCAGTGATAGGACAAACAAAATCTTTCGGTGGTCTTGATTGAGGAGTTACGTTGCCAGACAATGGAGAAGATACATAGCTCTGGTTCCCATCATCACCTTGACTAAGAGAACTGCCGTAAACATAATACATGCGTGAGATTTGAAGTGTTAGTTATGGACTTGATTACAATATACTAGCTGATTTGGTAGAGATGATGTGAATTTTGATTAAGCATGATCTCACAAATTGAGTTTGAAAATGGACGCAGGCTTCTTTAGAAAGGAGAGTCTAAGAGAATCAGCAGTTCCACTTTCAGATTCATTCTCCTATTTCTTGCAAATAATTTTATCTCTAACCCTATGCTATTCAGGACTTCAGAGATGGCAGAAACTTTGCCAAATTGTGGACTTAAGTAAGGACAGGTGCAGTTATACCTCTTTGGAAATACTTGTCTAACACTCTGCAGACTACCGACGCTCCTCCTAGGTGTTTTCTGCTGTCCCTGAATGCCCATGCCACTGTCAGTGTAAGCCCGGGAATTCAATTCAGATAGAAATTGTACGTGAATATAAAGAAAACAGAGATTTGAAACATACTGGCATTTCACCGTCTGAATCTGCTGAGCTAACACTTGAGTTATCGCGTAATGAACGCGGAGAATCAGGCAGAGAAGTGGTAAATGGAGAATCAGACACACGAGTGGACAGAAGACGGAGCATTGATGTCTGTACTTTACCAGCATTTGTGCCTGATGCAGGAGATGGCGTCCTTGTTAAATGAGTTCTAGGGGAACCTAAGGGAGAGCTATTCTGAGGAGATTGTCTATGGCTCTGAACCAGTACAAGTTGCCTGTTGGATGTGGTTTCCTCATCCTTGAGCCTGTTGCTGCTATCTGATGCAACAGACCGTGTCTCATAATCCTTCTCAGTCCTAAAGCGATTGGATACACTTTCATGTGATCTATGGTTGGACTCCAACTCATCACCAGAATCTTCACTTTCGCCACGGATGTCCTCCTGCAGTTAGATGCACATAGATATAAAGTGAGTAGTGGTATGCACTTATGTAAACACTGAAATTAAGCACAAGTAAAATAGAATATTCTTGTTGCAAGAAGTGCTGAAAGTTAGGAAAATGTAAAATTAAATAATAACTTAATAAGCATGTGCAAGTGCAGATCCTAGAAGTATTAATCAACTTCCTTTCTTAATTTTGGGGTGGGGTGTCAGATTCCACAATAACAAGTCAGGAACCAAAATCCTAAAATCAGCTTTCTCACATTAGAAAAACCAAAGCTTATAACTAGGAGTGTAGGACTATTCTCACTGCTTGTGTTTTAAGAAAGCCACTATCACTGTTACAAACTAAGCCACTACATTAAGTGATGAAAAGTGCATAAGCTCGGTTATTGAAAGCTTAAGCTCATCAATTCATTGATCCGGAATGTACATACCAGGGCATCCCAGGCCGCAGAATCTTCCAGGTTCTGGGAGGGAGAGGATACTTCCAACCTGATTGAAAAATGTTAAAATCTTCAATACTAACAGATATATAAGTTTTGAAATCCATTATATGGTCATGGACTATAAAGCTGTATAAACATTGAAAGCTCCAACTTCACATTATTGACCTGGAATGTGCATCGTCCTTTGGTTTCAGTACTGGAGAAAAACCAGCACTCTTAGGTAAGATTGGACCAAATTTAACATAATCAGGAATTGAGCGGCTGCTGACTTCGTGTAAAGGAGTCATTGGTGGCTCTGCAATTGGCAGCATTGGGATAGGCTTCCTACTAGTGGCTGAATCAAAATTCATGCAATCTCTGTAGTACTTTGCATAAAGCTTAGTATTTTCATCTAGAGAGTGACCATAGAGCTGCTCTAGCTTTTGCATTTTCTCTGCTTGCTCAGGCCTTACTGATAAAATCAAAGACTCATTAAAATATTGATCAAAATCCACAGTAAGTGATAGGTCAGAAGTGTCAGGGATCATATCCATCACTATCCTTCGCCTTTCCTCGGAATACCTGATAGAGCAGATGAAAAATTAAGTTTGTGAAAGGGAACAATATAGGCTATGTGAATACTAAATTTACAGCAATGGATAGCAAACTCAGATATGTTAATTTAGTAAAGGCGTCTTAACAGTAGTTTGTAAGCAATTTTTTGCAACGTTCGTACTCATATAAAGCAGGTTTATAGCCCATACATACTTGAAAGTAGACACGATTATGAAAAATGCTAACCCCAGATAACATTAGAATATGTAACAGTACCATCCAACAATGGAGCCCATGTGGGGAAGGAACAACGATTTCCAAAGCTCAGGAGCAAAATCAATCCGTGAGAAAAAGGAGTCCACAATAAACATCTCTAGAATATGAAGTACTGCATTGTGCATGTTGTTTCTTAGCTTCCACAAGTACGCAAGATTCAAATGAGCCCAAGCAGAGAGGTAAAAGTTAGGGACTCCAGCAGTTTTCTGGTTAGAGTTGAGCAAGGCACACACTTGGAGCATCTTCTCTGCATAATCTAATCTCGCCATCTTAGTTTCCGTATTAGATGTATTAATAGCCTCTTCAAGAGCATCTATCCCCCAATCCAAATTCGCCAAAACTGCCTGATCAGAGTACCGCACTTCATTGTCTCTACCAGGACTTCCACTCTCAGCAGCTAATCTCTCGGCACACTGCTCCTTATGTTGGGTTCTTTCTTCTTTATTAATCAATCTATCCTGAATGAAACTTCCGATAGTGGTGACCAGGGATCTTGCAATATCTTTCTGATCCATCTCAAACCTATATTTACCAGCCATTCTTCAATTCACTTATTCCCTAGATCATTATGGACACTGGCCAGTCCACCTGTTACACCAAAAAACACAACACAATCAAACTCAAGCTCAAACAGCAACCTATACGTTGAATACTCAAATTACATGTAAGTTGAAACAAACAAAAAGTTCTATTATACGAATCCAATAATCAACAGCTCCATTCGTAATAACTTGCTTAGAAAATTTCCAATTAAAACCGTAAACAGCACAGATGATGAACTCCATCCACTTTTCCTCTACTCTTAAGTCTCTAACCATCATCCAGTAATCCAATCAACTCTACATTGAGTAATGAGTGTGATTTTCAACGCCTACGCACGCATACTGGATTCGAGCATTCTTTCCCCAAATTGAGGCACCTCTACCAACACTAAGAGACTTACTTAAGTGAATTCAACCAAAAACAAGTGACAAAATGCAAACATTACCATAAACAGCATAAATTTCTAGCAAAACAAACTAAATGCACAAAATAATTCACAAAATTGTACCTCACTGCCACAAATCATCCAAGCAGCTCACTGTACGGCTACCTGCAACTGCGTGAAAACCAAATGAAGAACACCAATATTTGTACAATAACAAGCAGAAATCCGAGTGAACCACCAGATAACAGCGTGTTGAACAAGTATAAGCAGCTTCCAATGGCATTTTGTACTGATTGGTTCCAAATTCAGAAGCATACAGAAACAGTCGATTAAACAAATTAAAGTTTCCATGACAATGACTGATAACCAGCACATACGATAACGTAAAAGCAGCGTTTTCCGGAAGAGAACAAGGATTTTGACAACATTTGGTACAGATGCCGGCATATTTGCCGGCCGTTGATTTGATTCAGTAGTTTATGGGTTGGGGTTTGAGAGCTGATAGCAGTGTGATAGAGATGGGTTTTGTAATTTAATCGGGTCAATTCGTTTATTCGTTGGAATTGTCGCATCATATGATTATTAATTCCGGAAATGAGATTATTGCCATGATTAATTTAGTTTCACCGATTATTTCTGGCGGGAATAAACGGGAACAATTCGGAGTTTCCGACCTCCGACTGATCTAACCGGAATCTTTCTTTATCCGGTCGAGTGCATGGTATCTTTCTCAAGTGTCAAGTACTCAAGTTCACCTAGTACTTTATCAATTTCCACCAATTTTATTGTGCAAACACATGAGAAATACAAGGTTTTGACTTTTGATGCAAAGGAAAAAGAATGTAATGATCCGATGTTTAATCGATCGAAACCCAACCTTTTGGACCGGCACAGTTACGTATGACGTAGATCACACATATCTTTAATCGATCGAAACTTGACTCTGTAAGCCGGCGTGGATACGCATGACATGAATCACACGTGTCGCTGATATGATATTGTATGTTTTAGTCCGAAGACTACATAGATTTACAAATCAAGAAATAAAATAGATATATACTGTCACTTTAACAAAAGAAAGGTGTTATTACACCCACAATGCCTAAATTTACAGATGAAGAATTATCCAACAACATGAAGAGTTTTCAGGATATCTAAATATAAGTATTTGAACAACATGGATAAGTATCCCCTAGAACTACTTTTGTGTTTTTAATTATGTCGACATGTATTTCAATCTTTCTTTATCTTTTACTAATTACTGTTTTTGCTCACTCTTCACACTTATTCCATTTTGGATGTTCAACTTCAACATACTAATTCAAAACTGTTACAGAATAGTGATGTATTTGTAATTTGTTTTCCATATCAACCAATAATTGAAAAGATGATTTATTTGAACAAACATCTAAGCATATCATTAAACCTTTAAGTTTACTACTTTTATTATTTATATTTTCAACAAAAATATGTTTTAAATCTATATTCTATTCATATCGTCCTTAATTTAGGTTAACTAGAGGAAGGTGCGAAAACTAAGAATTTGAAAATTCAAGTGGACGGACACACCTTCACACTACCACACTTCCTGATCTATACAATCTTATTCTTATAGGTATCTTTTGCAAGTTTTTGAGTCTAATTAGACTCGTCCACAAGTGAATGCATAATTCCCTATGAAATGCTATAATTAAAAATAGATGCAGGCATGCAGCAGAAAGAGCTGAATCAGTAGTCAAATTGGCACAGCATATTGGACCAAAAATTTTGTTTGTTTCTTTGATCCAGAGTGAACCAGTTCGTAACGTCAGGCTCCTTGTTCGCGATATGCACAGATCGTCACTCACAGTCACGCATCAGTTCATCACCATTAACACTTGTTAACTCCAGTGACACGTGCACATGTTACTATACTCATCAATCTTGTATCCTGTATGCCACTCTATAAGTTTAGAGATCACCAAATGGTAGTCCAAACTCCAAATCGATACCAGTAGTCTACAAAATGCGAAACCCCAGAGTGTTCTTCGACATCACAATCGGCGGCCAGCCTGCAGGCCGCATAGTCATGGATCTATTCGCAGACACAACCCCACGAACAGCCGAGAATTTTCGTGCACTATGCACAGGCGAAAAGGGCACGCGTCTCCACTACAAGGGCTCCATGTTCCACCGGGTGATCCCTGATTTCATGTGCCAGGGAGGGGATATCACAGCAGGGAATGGAACTGGTGGGATGTCTATCTACGGGGAGAAATTCGAGGACGAGAATTTCATTAATAAGCACAGTGGGCCTGGAATTCTGTCAATGGCGAACGCTGGGCCTGACACGAACGGGTCACAGTTCTTTATTTGTACGAGGAAGACGTCGTGGCTGGACGGGAAGCATGTGGTGTTCGGGCAGGTGGTGGATGGGATGGATGTGGTTAAGGGTATAGAGAGAGTTGGTTCGGATTCGGGTCGGACTGCCAAGCCGGTTGTCATAGCTGATTGCGGTCAGCTCGCATGAGAATATTATGATATGTATCTATGGAGCAATCAGACGGCTTTGACCTAGTTTTGTGTTCAATTGCACCAATTATGAAAAAAGGAAGATACTGTACACGTTTTAACAGT
>JAYMSL010003495.1:0-12374 GCA_036897195.1 Plantago coronopus | reverse complement strand
CTAAGGGATCAACAATTTTTTGTTTTCTTTCTTTTACTGTAAGCTATTGAGCATCACCATACTATTCTTGCAGGTCAATGTTCAATGTTAGCTCATAAAATGTTCAAGAAGCCAATGCTAATGCCATTAGTTGTTTATAGCAGATTTATGTATTGTTTGAAATTCGAAGGGAATCTAATGTTAACTTAGATTATTTGAGTTTAATTTGGTTGAATTGATGTCCATTTTCTATTTTTGGATTTTATTTTTTTTAATTTTTAAATTTTCGATTTTTTTTCGGATTAATCTAAATCCGATCTAATTCGAAACCGATCGGATTAATCCGAACCCGATCCTAAATTTTGGATCGGATTTCGGATCAAGCTAGTTTGAATCCGAATCCGATTCAATTCAAAATTTCAGATCGGATTGATCCGAATGCACAACCCTAGCTAAAAGTCACATAAATTTGAGATGTGTCCCAAATGGTGGGTGCACCTTAACCCCTTTGTTTCTTTTTCTTTTTCTTGCCTTTAATTTTCTTTTCTTTTCGTTTTGTATTTTGTATTTTTTATTTACCTTTTATAACTAAACGCATTCCTAATTGATTTGGCCCAACACACGTGTTAAAATTCTGCACACCATGGGCTGCCCAGGTTCGATTACGGATTACCTGCCTTCCATACATTTTCTTATAATTGATTTATTATTCTATTCTTTTATTATCTTATTTTATATTTCCCTTTCTACTCCTATTTTTTCCCTTTCTTCTAATTGTCTTGTTTTCCATCTTCTTCACTAAATATTTACTATTTTCTTTAAATTTAATTTAAAGATAAACTGTAAATATTTGAAAACTATGAAAGAAATGTATATAATACATTATTGCATAAAAATAGTCTTGCATTAATAAAAATTACATATCCTAGTATAAGAACACATGCTTATTCTAATACTTTTAATTTTTATGTTTTAAGGATTCATAATATTAGTTTGTAAAATGTTAATCTTTAAAATGTATAAATGAATTTTAAAATATAATGAATAAGATGTTTAAAAGAAATGAAAAGAGGGAATCAAAGAATAACAACTATTGGAGCAACCGAGTAGCAAATTACTGGAATGCTGACATGACAGACTTGAGGTCCAAAGTGAGTTGAAACGGGTGAAGATAGCCTAAGATGGCAAAGGAAGCATGGAAAAGAGTCCTGCATTTGGCTTGGGGGTGCAACTACTGGAGATTGCCTAAGATAGAAAACGGAGCATGCAAAAGAGTCCTACATTTGGCTTGGAGGTGCGTCAGGTGCCGATGGCCTTTGGAAACAATCATTTGGATCATTTACATGATTATTTGAGGTTGGTAAGCATTATCGCAAAAATTTATACTAATGCTGCGTTTGGTTGAACATAAAACCGGTTTTCTTCGTCTAGTTACGTGCGAACTCAAACGCTTGGTATTCCCTCCGTAAGTAAATTCTAAACCTACAAATCACAACCTGCTACGACATGCTTCATGAAAGTCGGTTTACATGAAAGCCCGCTTTCTTCCCACCTTTGAATACCTACTTTGACGTGGTATTTGGATGAAAATCGGTGTTTGTATAGTCACTAGGCTTGTTTCTCCATGATCAATGGTCAAGAATTGTGGGATTCTACAATTTTTGCGAGCCTTAAGCCGTACTAAACAGAGATGTTAAAACTGAGAATGAGTATTTTGATTCGGAAAAACCATATTTCTTAAAGACTTGATTCCTACTAAACGTTTGGTCGACTTGTGAGGCTGTAAGTGTAACGGATCTCAATTTTCTATATTAGAAGATTTAACCCCTTTAAAGGACAAAGTGGAAGAGTTGACGGACTACACCATTATCAGAAATCACTATAAAAATAAATGTGTTAATTACTTACTGCACTTTAATTTCAGCAACATACGTGTTTTGACTTGATTATCTACTTGTTTTCTAAAGAGTAACTAAAGTACTCACAAAAAGTCCTCCACACTCTAATTACAAGTATCAGAAACAACAAAGGTCGTTTTTGAAAAACCGTTTAGGTGACAAAGGTTTTTAAAAACTGACTACCCTCTCCCTCTAGTCTTTAATCCTGTTATGTAAGGTGACCAACAGAGGGGAACTGTATAAGAAACCGCTTGAATTAGAGGATTATGGAAAAATCCAAAAAAATTTATGTTCAGGTAGTCCGACATCACGTTTTGATAATATTTCATTTCATGCACGATTTAGGTGCATTAAGATGACATTTTCATCAATTAGGGTACCCCTTAACACATGGCTTAATTAAGCGACACATGTCCAATGGAAAAATCAAAAAATGCGTAAGATTTTAATATTATTTTTTTGAAACGACAAACTATCAAGTAAATGTACATGTACACCTACACCTGTGCCTCCCAAGGCTCGGACCCAGACCTCATACTTGCAATTCCGATCTCCTTTATTGATGGACCAACTTATGGCTCCCCATTAGACTTCAATGTAAATATATACCGTAGACATTGGTAATTACAAATAGTCCATAATTTGTTCAAAAAATTTAAAAAAAAAAAAAACCGAAAGAAACCCCACATATACAAGTAACATTCCAAACACATCCGATACTATTTAACAAATTTAATATATTTTTTGAAATTGTTTTCTTTAGAGAAAAAAAACAAAAGAAAAATACCATGAAAGAAAGCTTCCAGGACTGATTATGGAATATTTCACCATGAAAGCTATAATATGAATTCACATAATTGGATTGTTTGATGTAGACACATAAACATACAGGCTAAATTGAGAGAAGAAAGTAAAAGGGATAGTGGCTGTCCTTGAAATTTGCATGTGAGCTGGTTAACAAGATTATTAGACTACAATTATCGGTGAAGTGGTCACCATGACCCCACCACCTTTTCCATTTTGTTTAAATCAAAAATAAAAATAAAAAAGCCAAAGAGCACCCAGGCTGGGCTCTGTTTGCATGAACCTTTGTTCAAACTTACAAGTTACACAAAAGAGCGAGTGAGCGAGCTAGAAAAATTCCGGTTATGTGCTACACATTTGTTCAAACTTCAAACTTACAAGTTACAACCCGTGACTTCATTAGATAACCATAAACGGTATAGTGGAGAGATGAAGGAAAAACCCAGTTGCAGTAAATTTTGGTTTTGGCTACCGAGTTGTGAGACACTGATTGTCACTTGATTAAGTTTTAGAGTTATCGGAATTTCTTAATCTAAGAAGAAAAACTTGGGAAAGACCACTTATTTGTGGACTTTTCAAAAAGACCACCTACTGACATCATAATATGCAATGTTATCAATATAATGTCCAATGTTACCAATATGTTATCTTATTTGTGAACTTTTTAAAAATATCACCTAATAGCATCATAATATACAATATTATCAATGGGAGAATTACATATAGTACCCCTGCTAGATGTTCCAATTACAGATTAGTCCCTACTGTTTAAACAATTACAAATAAACCCAGAACAGTGATAAAAAATGACAAAACAATTACAAATAAACCCAAAATAGGGACTAATTTGCAATTATTTTGGGTTTATTTGTAATTGTTCAAACAGTGGGGACTAATTTGTGAAGTGGGCATCTAGCAGGGGTGGTATATGTAATTTATCCTTATCACTAATTTGTACATGTTGTGCCGCGGAATTACATTGTACAATTATATCATGGTATTGGTGACATTAGTACGTTTCATCTCAAATTATCGAAAAGATTACAAATAGTTAAATGCATGGAAGAGCCAGATACATATAGCAATAGTGTGTGTACTATGTTTCTGTAATTTTGTTCCAAGAGATGGATGATCTTTCTGGAAAGATACATCAGAGGCAAAGGACAAAGGTATTGCATAGGGTATCACCAAAAGAATATTTAACTTTTAACAACCTCTAGTACAGAAAATTGTTTTATCTTCACAAAACAGCCAAGGACAAAATGACAAGTAACTAAATGCTATTCACCTTGAAGAAAACGTATATGGAGATGCTGGCTCAAACATCATACTCAAACTCTAGAGTTTACTCCTGTCAATGCTGCCTATAAAACAGTGGTAGATTTCAGAAACTCGAAGCACAAGACGAACAATGATGAAAACTAGATCGCATGTACTAGCAATACCTTATCCGGCACAAGGCCATGTCCTTCCCTTGATGGAATTTTCGCTACGCCTAGTACATGATGGTATTAAGGTCACATTTGTGAACACGGACTTCAACCACCAGATGATTCTAGAATCATTACCAGAAGGAGAGAATGTACCTGAATTGATGAACATGGTTTCGGTTCCTGATGGATTGCAGCCGTGGGAGAACAGAAGTGATCTTCTGACACTAACGCGCAGTATGCTAGCTGTCATGCCTGGAGAACTGGAGGCTCTTATTGAAAAGATAAACGGAACTGGGGATGAAATTGTATGTGTTATTGCTGATTGGACCATAGTCAATTGGGCATTTGAGGTAGCTGAAAAGATGGGGATCAAGAGTGCCGTTTTCTGGCCAGGGCCAGCCACGATCTTGGCATTGTCGTTCAGCATTCCGGAACTGGTGGATGATGGAATCGTTGATAGTGATGGTAAGTCTTGGTGCCTGTTTAAAAATGATTTTGTCAATGACCTCTGGTCTTTTTTGCTCCAAATAAACTGGCTAACAGCATAAACTATTTCTCAAACACTCCTCTACCTCTGCCATCAGTCCATCAGTAAGTCAAAATCGTTGATATTTCGAAAACATACTGCAAACAGGCAGAAAGTGAGAAAGGTTAGTAATCATGCTATTCAATAATTACCATGCAGGAAAACTCTTGAAGAAGCAGATGGTTCAGCTATCACCAACCACACCACTCATAAACTCTGTCAACTTCTTGTGGGCCTGCTTCCCTGATCCGGTCCTCCAGAAACTGTCTTTCGACCTTATGATACGAAACAACAGCTTAACCGAAATTGCAGATTGGATAGTTTGCAACTCATCTCAAGATTTGGAGTCAGGTGCATTTTCTAAGTTCCCAAAAATTCGACCTGTTGGCCCTCTGCTAGCAAGAAACAGGCTCGGGAAGTCAGTGGGCTGCTTCTGGCCAGAGGAGTCATCTTGTTTGGATTGGCTGGATCAGCAGCTGGCAAATTCTGTTATATACGTCGCGTTTGGAAGCCTTGCACTTTTAGACCAGACTCAATTCGAGGAACTGGCCCTAGGACTTGAACTCACAAACAAGCCCTTCCTGTGGGTTGTTAGGCAAGATGTTAATGCCGATACAAAGAGAGAATACCCGAAAGGTTTCAGAGACAGAGTAAAAGAACGATGCAGAATCGTGAGTTGGGCACCTCAACAACAGGTTATATCCTAACATAACATAAAACTTTTTACATCTCCTGACGCTTTTATGCTAAAATCTAGTGTTGTTCTTGTCACAATATTATTCATACTTGTGCTGTATGTAATATATGTAGGTACTATCTCATCCTTCAGTGGCTTGCTTCATCTCCCACTGCGGTTGGAATTCTACTATGGAGAGCATTGGCAACGGAGTGCCCTTGATGTGCTGGCCTTATTTTGCTGACCAGTTCTTGAACGAGTCGTACATTTGCGATGAATGGGAGATAGGACTACGGTTTGAGAGAGACGATAGTGCAATCTTCAGGCGAGGAGAGATTAGGAACAAAGTGGAGCAGCTACTGACTGATAAAAGCTACAAGGCAAGAGCCTTGGAGCTTCAAGCCAAGACTTATAATCATGAAGGTTCTTCTCATAAGAATCTCAAGAACTTCATAGAGGGCATCAAGACAATGTGAAGATCAATTAACAAGTATTTGAGATCCACTTCGAAGATTAAGATTCAAGCAAAAGAACTGAAGTCCGCACAGATCAATAAGCTCACAACAAAGACACGGAGTACTGTGTTTCTTGCAAATAATATGTCCTAAGTATGTTCTCAGCAATCATCCAATTTCTTGAACATTATCATTTTGTAAGCCAATACGTGTTTATTATATGCTCTTTGCAATGTTCCTCGTGTATCATGTTCTTCAATTACAGTGTTCCATATAAAAACACTCAAATCTTTTGTTTCACAAGTCAGAAGGCAATATGGGAGCGTGAACAATGTAGGAAGATCAGACTTGATCACGATAATATGTACTGAGAGAAAGAAACATTATAAGATACTTGTATCGTTCGAGCCTTGATTGAAGCAGGAAATGACGTGCACATTAGTAGTAGTGATTAAGTAGGTGGTATAGGTCTAGTCTTCACGATTGAGTTATGTAACAACCAACCCTAATAGTGTACTTCCATAGATTAGCATGCAAAGCTCAGACTCACAATGAAGCACAACACCATTCAGATCTAAAGATGGAATCAGTTTCATTCAGGTAAAAGATGCCCCATGGGTTTCCAGGATAATTGTGTTATCAAGGCACTGTTGATCTAAGCATTAGCACAAATTTTAGATGAATGCATTGCAACTTAGATTTTGCAGAGAAGAAACTAGAAAGTCGATCATTCAAATGTAATTAATATATGTGTATGTTTGTGTCAGGGATGGAAAGGGACCCGATATTCCATTAGAATTACTAAATAATAGAATGACGAGTATGAAAGAAAAAGTGTCAAAGCTTCCTCATTAAAATGAATTGGGCATGCAGTATCTACTCAGAATACCTAGCACCAACTCACGCAAGATATATACGTTTAAAGGACGTAAATTGATAAAAGAAAGTAATATGTACTATACAATACTAAATGAAGATGAGGACTCGAGACAAGTTGCTAAATATAACAATTTGGACAGAACGATAAGAACATGTGCAACGGGATAGATATGATATCTATGATGTATATCAAATGATACCATCCTCTTTAACCTCATTACCTAATCGAAAATCAAGTATTATCCTCTCTATAAGAACGTGTATGAATTCGGTACAGGTCAAACATAGCATTAGACTCCATCATCACAGGCTAAAAGCCTAAAACAGTGACTCCAGTGCAAGAAATATAATGACACTCGCATCCTCTTTCTATAAAAACTTGGGTGAATCTTCTAAGCTCATACAGCAATAGTATTAGGCTCAACTACAAGCTAAACATAGGCTAAGAAATATAATCACCAGAATGACTGCCATTCGAATTGTATAAAACTTGAGCGAACTGTGAAGCACAGAACTAAGCTCATACTTAGCTTTAAACATTGCACATGCTATGATATATAACCTCCAGAACAACTGCCATAAAAACTCTCTGAATCGAGGAATTAAGATCATACCTAGATAGTAATAGGCTCAAATGACTGGCAGTTATAGAAGGAATTGTGTGAACCACGGAACCTAGATATTACTATTCGACTATAACTGGCTAAAAGCTGGCCCAGAGTTAGAAATATAATAGCCAGAACAGACCGAGAGACTATCATCCTAACTGTATAAAACTTAACTGTATAAAACTAGTGTTGATCACTGGACTAGGCGCATACCAAAATTTATTAGACTCTGACATTTCCCAGCATAAATAAATAATTATCTCAAGCAAGTACCATTACAATTAGAGAAACAGAACAAGAACTATGTAATAAAACAGAAGAATGATGAATATTAAACTAATTCAATTCAATTATGCAAAGATATGGCTGAAAAGAAAATCCATATAACTAGTGATAAGATAATAACCAGATAATCAAAAT
The DNA here is from genome assembly GCA_036897195.1 of Plantago coronopus. NCBI lineage: Eukaryota > Viridiplantae > Streptophyta > Magnoliopsida > Lamiales > Plantaginaceae > Plantago > Plantago coronopus. Next base: position 4,696 of record JAYMSL010003495.1, on the reverse strand, counting down.
CGTTCATACAGGACGACAAATATCCAGTAACATATTGATAAAAGAGTCTCGAAAAAGCATCAGAAAAGCAAACTAATCTCCACCGGCCTTATTGTAGACATAGGTAAGGCCACACTTACCACAGTAATGCCTGTCAAAATGATTGGCCATGAAAGTCCCAGCACCACATTCAGCATTAGGGCACTCCTTTCTCAGCCTCTGGACCTTTCCAGAATCATCCACCTTGTAAAACTGGAGCACAGCGAGCTTAACCTTCTTCTTCTTATGCTTGATCTTCTTTGGTTTGGTGTAGGTCTTCTTCTTCCTCTTCTTTGCACCACCACGGAGACGAAGCACAAGATGGAGAGTTGATTCCTTCTGGATGTTGTAGTCGGCAAGGGTACGGCCGTCTTCGAGCTGCTTTCCGGCGAAGATCAGACGCTGCTGGTCCGGTGGGATGCCTTCCTTGTCCTGGATCTTGGCCTTGACATTGTCGATGGTGTCCGACGATTCCACCTCCAAGGTGATTGTTTTGCCTGTTAGGGTCTTCACGAAGATCTGCATCTTCGATCACTGGCTGCGGCTAGGGTTTCAGGAGGACACAAATGCTTTCGGGGTGACAATGGTGAAACAGACTCGATTTCGGTTTATAAGGGGTAGGGTTTCGGTACGCTGGGCTGGGTTGGGCTGTGTTTGATATTCTCTGCTGGGCCTGTATAATGGGCTCAGGGATAGGATCCCACTCCTTATGCATTCGGGCTCAATATGGGGTGATTATAAATTTATCATATACTAGTATTCGCGAAGAGCCGAAGACCATACGCTTGTTGTATGTTAAATTTGAAAGCTTATAGTTTTACTCAAATAGAAGGACCGGTTTTATTAGCTTGGAGTGCGTTTCATTAAAGTATATGATTGTTCTCTTTTAGGTAAAACTGCATGATAATGGATTTTCTCTTTTGTTTCTTGATGAAGTTTGAAACTACGGGATAAACACACAAAAAATGTATGCATAAAGAAAAAGAAAATAAATAAAGAAAAAAGAATAAAAGCTGGAAGCAGTTGCAACTTTAAGTTTGGGTTTAGTTGTTGTTTAGTCACACTCATCATGAGGAAGTGGTTGAAAGGGACTTAGAGCTAATACTAGTATGGTAGATGATGACAACATTTTAATACACCCTAAACGTCTATTTTTCGCTAACATTAACGCGGGTTTGTCTCAATATTAGTCTTGTTTTGCATTGTTTTTGCATGTTTTTGTTCCTTGTTGTATTTTTAGGTAAGTTCGTATTTTCGATGGATTTTGGGCATATTTGGACGTAAATCCAACGATTATTGAAGATAAAGATCCAAGGCGTGGTTCACGAGCTTTACCGGTCGAGTCGGGTCAAGAGTCGATCCAAAAACCATGCCACGAGAAGATTATACGCGCAGAACAGAGGCGTGCGCCGCGCATGGCTTGCCCGCAACAACCTCAGCGGCCCCTATTTTGATGAACATCATTTTACTCACCAAAATTAATTTATAATCTTGCCAATACTATCTTATCACAACTCTATATATAGAATAGTAGTAAGGTAATCCCAGAGGTCGGTCTCTCAATGAATCAATGGAACTAAGAATCAACAATTGTGTAAACTAGCGACTGAACACAATTAACAAATAGTTGGTTGGTTGTTGCAGAATTATAATTACGTAGAGATAACTAGATAAGGGTTTAGTTCAAGAACACTATTCTTGGATTGAAGATTAGCAGATTGACAGAGATTCTCAATATTGTTCGATTGGATTTGAAACCCTAATTCGGGTAATATTGTTTCCCTTACATATTGTGTTATTTATAATTTCTATATACGTTGGCTATGCTTTACTTCTATCAATCCATGGTGACAATGTCGAATTGCATGAGTAGCTAAGCACGTATAAGTGCGATGTAGGAACGTATATCTATGCTACGAGTAGATTCGTTATGAATGAACTGAGTTTATGTTTGGATTCAGGCGACCATGTTTCATGCTTATAATATATCTTCTAACTTGGTTAGTGATGGACATGCAACATTATTTTCCATTCATGTTTACTTGGTAGAATTGACGCTCCTACTATATGCGAAAGTGATTTTGTCTGTAATGTGAGAATACTATATATATTCACCGGCTCATTTTGTTGTTTAGCTGCATGTGCTAGTATCACCCTGTTTAGGTGCCAAACCCCTATCTGATATCGCATATGTGTGCAAAACCCCTATTTGCAATTGCAATAGTTCATTCATATTCGCTGATCTGTCTAGCTGTAGAATACGGGAATACGTCGCACAAGTCTTTTATCTGTTATCTTCCTATATCCAATTATCTGTAGTTACTTGTTTAAACATCCTCTTTAGTTATCTCGTTACTATTATAAACTGCAACCAACCAACATACTATTCGTTAATTGTGTTCAGTCGCTAGTTACTAGTTTACGCGATATTGATTCTTAGTTCTATTGATTCCTTGAGAGACCGACCTCTGGGATTACCTTACTACTATTATATTCATAGAGTTGTGTTAAGATAATCTTGGCAAGATTATAAATATATTTTGGTGAGTAAAATGACGTTCATCAACTCCCAAACAGAAGTACAAGGTGTATGGATAATTTCATCAGGAATATATGAAAGAGCCCAGACTAAACGGCTAAAATGGCATTGCATAAATGTATGCATAACAGATTCTTCATATTCACGGCACAATGGGCAAACAAGGTCCACATCAATATTTCTGCGAGCTAGATTAAGCCTAACAGGGAGATTATTTCGGAGTAATCTCCAAAAAAAGACTTTCACCTTGCCCGGTATCTTCATTTTCCAAATAAATGACCAGTCCTCTCTTGAATGACTACTGCTGGAGCCTTCGATATTTGCCCTCTTCTGTTTCTTCAAATCTCTAGCAATGTAATACGCTAATCGGACTGAGTAATATCCGTTCTGTTATAAAATCATCTCAGTGCGTCTGGACTCTCTTGGCAACCTATTGGAATTTGCTCGATAGCTTCGACGTCTTCTTCCTAGAAACTAGACACAGTGATACCTTCCATGCGCAGGATAGTCGGAGTAACAGGTTTCTTGCAGGCCTCTCTAGTGATCCAATTATCATTCCAGGCGTCAATATCTTCTCCATTTCCCACTCGCCAAATAATCCCTTGCTTCACCATATCCATCGCACCATGAATACTCCTCCAAGTAAATGAGGCATTTTGTGGTACCGTAGCCTCTAAAATACTGCTGTATGGAAAATATTTCACTTTCATTACACGACTCAAAAGTGTATCAGGATTTTGGAGAATTCGCCAAACCTGTTTGCCAAGTATCGCCATATTAAAGGAACTCATATCTCTGAACCCCATACCCCCATCTCTCTTGATGTCACACAGTGAATCCTATTTAGTCCAATGGATTTTATCTTTCTTCCCATCTCCCCACCAAAAGGACGCTATGACCGATTCCACCTCATGGAGTAAATATTCAGGAAGTTGGAAGCAACCCATAACATATGTAGGAATAGATTGGAGTACTGATTTAATCATGATTTCCTTTCCGACCTTAGATAAGTGTTTTTCCCCAAAACCCTGTGTTTTAGCCCAAATCCTCTCCCCCACTAAATACTTCCCTCTTAGATCTACCAATTTCAGTCGGGAGACCTAGATAGTTTTCATGTTTTTCCACAACTCGCACCGGTAACACTTCCTTGACCTCCAGCCTCCCCTGTTCACTTGTGTTCTTACTGAAAACTACAGTGGATTTATCCAAGTTTATAATTTGACCCGATGTCAAACTATATTCTTGTAGAATATCCTCTATAGTCGCTGCCGCCCCTGTCGTAGCTTCACATAGTATCAGAGTATCATCAGCAAATAATAAATGGGAGATCCTCTGTGTTGAAGGGCTAACTGCAACCCCCCTAATCACCTCCCTCCTCTCAGCATCTAAAAGCAACGAACTAAAAGCTTCAGTGCACAGTAAAAAAAGATAAGGATATAATGGGTCTCCTTGTCGAATTCCCCTCTCTGGCTGTATAGGACCAAAATATTTCCCATTCACATTAATTGAATATGAAACTGACCGCACAGAAAGCATAATAAGCTTAATGAAATTTTGTTCAAATCCTTTTTTTTTTTTGAAGAGGCAAATCTATCCTACTCCTATACTAACCTACACTAACTATAAACATATCTCTGCCCTTGGTTTTACGCTTAAGAAAATGATGAATCTCATAAGCTACTAAAACATTGTCAGTGATTAGACGGTTAGGCACAAAATCTGATTGAGTTTCGTCTATGATGATATTCATGTGTGACTTAAGCCTATTAATAATAGCTTTAGACTCGATTTTAGAATTATCCTTTATAATAAGCGGTCAGTCAGAAACATTTGTTGCTAGGTCTCTTGTTGAATCCTAATCCTACCGAAATTCGCATTTTATTTTTGTTTTTAGGTCTTTTATTTAATCCTAATTCTAATGAAATTCGTATTAAGCTGAATCCTAATTCTAATGAAATTCGTATCCCTTATTTATCTCGTGTTTTTAATATTATTTAAAGCAAATCATTATTTAAATTAAAGTCCAAAACATAAAAAGAAAAAGGGATTATTACATATACCACCCCCACTGGATCACACCTACTCATCGGGATCCCATTAGATGTAACAATTACATCTAAGTCCTGAATCTCAATTTTA
>JAYMSL010003494.1:0-12375 GCA_036897195.1 Plantago coronopus | reverse complement strand
TTAGATCAAAATTACTCATACTTAATATAAATTTCGTATAATAAAATTAGAATACTAAACAACGAATACACGCGGGAATCCGCGTGTCAATGATACTAGACACTAGTATGATATTGTCCATTTACTAAACAACGAATACACACGACATGAATTCATCAGATGTAACACCAACCTCATGCATTCTTAATTCTAACTATCTCAAACGATGGTTGGCTTACACACACACACACACACAGATATATATATATATATATATCTGTGTGTGTGTGTGTAAGCCAACCATCGTTTGAGATAGTTAGAATTAAGAATGCATGAGGTTGGTGTTACATCTGATGAATTCATTTCGTATCACTATTTCTTTCCTTTTGTTGCATTTCCTTTTGCTAATTTGTTTTTATTACTTTTAGTGTATTATATATATAAAAGCCAACCATCGGTTGAGATAGTTAGAATTACGAATGCATGAGGTTGGTGTTTCAACATCTGATGAGTAGATGGATGTTCGATAATATTGCTCCAGAGTTTGGTTCCGGAAATTCGATTCAGTTTTGGCGGGATCCTTGGTTGGGTAACGGTCGCTGCCTGCAAGACTTGTACCCTCGTCTGTTTCTGATTGAATTGCAACCTGACTGCTCGGTGAAAGATAGATTAGGAGATACGGGTTATTGGGCGTGGAGGTGACCTTCATTTTCCTGGGAGGAAGACATGCTGGTGAATCTCTTAGAGTTGTATCAAGATGTCTCGTTATCACAAGCAGGCAATCCGGATGTATGGATTTGGAAGGATGGGACAAAGTTAGGATACTCGGCGAGTAATGGATACGAAGCCCAGTTAAGTCTAGATAGGCAAATGTTTGATGGATTGCACTTTTTTCATTGGCGTTCTCTGGTTTGATACTCGTATGCACCGCTCAAGACTCGGTTATTCTTTTGGCGGATTCTATGGAAGAACATTCCTACTCAAGATAATTTAATACATATAGGTGTGCTTTTCGTAGAGGTTAATTGGATGTGTGGACTCTGCAATTTATGCCAAGAATCTATTGAACATCTCTTCCTTCTATTTCATGTTGCTCGTAAGACTTGGGAATGGATAGGTGTTTGGTTGCAATTTCCCGTTTCTCTTGAGCTTCATATTTCGACATTATGTAACATGTTTGCTGGGATTGGCACGCGGTTCGGGCAGAGACTAGGTGTTCCGATAACACAGCTAGTATGTTGGGAAATCTGGTGCATGAGGAATGAGAGGATGTTTCATAATTCAATGTTTGACGTAGCTGATATGGGTCGGCGGATACAACAGAAAACCTGGCACTGTTTCAGGTCTCAAGGGGTGATTTTGGATCATCATACTCTGGATAATTGGATTCTACATTCAAGGTTGTGTGTTTAAGCTGCTTGGTTTGGAGTGCTGTTTTGGTTATTAGTTTAGGTGGTGTAGGTTTTGAAATCGACCTTGATACACTTTTCGGCTATACTCTTTTTTCCTCGTTTGGTTTTTTCCCTTTGGATTTTTCAATCGAGGTTTTTAAGGAGGTAGCGATAAGTGTTAACTTTGTAACAAGGCCGATTTTCTGGTTTTTCGGTAGGATCTAGGCTTAATGCCTAGGTTAGTGCATGTCTAATGCACTTGTACCATACTCAATTTTGTTCTGTATATATTTGGCAGTTTCCAAAAAAAAAAAAACACCTGATGAATTCATTTCGTATCACTATTACTCCCATTTTAAGCATATGTCTGCATTTCCTTTTGCTAATTTGTTTTTATTATTTTTAGTGTATTTTACTTGGTGTTTTTTTTTGTTTATTCCGATTTCTAGGCGTATAACGGAAGAGTATCGATTTGAATAAAAATGCACGGGTTAACACTCATTTGGGGGCCTTGAAGTTATTGTCATAGGAAGAGACGAAGCTAAAAAAACTCCACATGATCGATAATGGAACTTTATGGCGAGGTTCAAGGAAGAAATGAAAGCTAATTCGAAGTTCGGATGAAGATTCTAGAAGCGTTTAGACGTAAGTGGAAACTAAGTTGCTAGTTCCAGCATTTCAGCCATATTTCACTCACAAGGATTCCAATTAGGGTTAACTGAGTGGGTACGTAAATATGACTCAAACCCTGCAACCTTTAAAAAGTGAGCAACTCTATGGTCCTCATCTAGAAAGAGCCTTGTCCTTGAAACAGCTAGCGCGCTTCAACCCATGCCTGCAAACTAGCTACCCACTAAAGGTAGTTCCACGCAATTACACCAACTACCCCGCTGCTTATTTCCAGATTATTATCCACTACTTGAGGTGGTTTCTCCCACCTTTTCTGTTCCGTTAATCACCTCTAGTGTATATACGAAATCATCCTATTATTCAATATGCAATTTAATTCCTTAATTTGAAATCATCTATGATTCAAAGCTACACGATCTTGGAGTGTAGAAAATGGTGACATAGAGTACTGACCGAGCACGGATCTTGTTTAGGTAAATGCATGTCAGTAGTTGTCCCATTATATTTGGTTATTCTAAGTATTTCTTTTATATTTGAGTAGATTTTGTTGGATTTTCGTTTCGCATAAGTTGTAGGAAGTGAGTTGGTGTAGGGGATGAGATCACCTTTGGGATTATATGGCCACATGCTTTCTACTTATGAATCTTAGGTATACAGATAATCGTGACATCATCTCCTTTAGGGTTCAGGAGTGAATCGATTGTTAGCGTCTTTATGCACATAAATAATAATATAAGTGGGTATGTGTGTCATATGTTAAATAGCGGACAACGTGTGTCATTTACTTCTAACTAAATGTAATCTTTTTAAAAGAAATTTCCACAATTGCGACATAATGGGATGCTAACTTAGATTCAAAGGGTGTGTCTACACATAAAAATAATGAAAGCAGGACAAGGGTTTAAAACCTACGGAGCACTTGGTGGTTGTTCGAAATATGAACATTGGAAAGCTTATTTGGGAGGTTTTGTTTATTAGGGACTCCTAGCTTTTTGTGGTTGTTTGGAGGGTACATGGCGTTCGGTTATTAGGAATATTGGTACCCTTTTTTTTAGACTCAAAAGTTTACCAGCCGGGTCGATATTTTGTTGTCGATTTAAACCGGATCCACAGTTGTATTCTCCGAGTACATCTTGTACTCAAACTTTTCCATTAAGTAATTTAATTATTTTGCCTATTAAAAAAGACAGGACATGGAAAGCAAGGTGATAGACATGAACAAATTCTTTGAATATTCTAGAGGAATATAAAATAAGCAATTAAAATTAAATGGGAAAAGAGAAAGTGAGAATGCAGGGATAAGATTTTAATCTTTATAGCAATGATATTATATAGATGCATTGAATACTCTACTTTGTCATAAATGTGTAAATCTAAATTGGTTCGTAAAATGAGATCTTCAGGAATTCTACCCGCTAGCTAGTTGATAACAAGACATGTATTGATGTCTTGTTACAATTAGGTTAGGGTAAAGTCTAAACAAATTTCTGAAACCATATCATATCTCCAGTGCAAAAGTCGAAATAGATTCATACATATTAATCTAATTTAAAGGAGTTCTACCCGCTAGTTGACAATCATCTAGTTATAAGTTACAAAGATATCTCAGATATATTTCTATACGTCCATTACGAATATGAGAATCTATATATTTATCAATATTTAAATAAAATTGTAAATGTTATTTATAGATAAGCAATTTCGATCGACCGCTGGTTGACAAAATGAACAATGATAGATCGTGTAAAAAAAATTTAACGTATTTTGACAACCACAACACAAAGGTGAAAAATCTACGCATGTCATCAATGCATCAATCCAAATACATACGACAAATATATCTAGCTATAAGGAGTTCCACACTCGCTAACTTATAATCGTACAGTTACAAGTTATATTTGAATCTTAATATTTCTACAACAAATACGAAAAGGAGAATCTAGGCATTGAATTATCTACGTTGTCATAAATGCGTAAATTTGAATTGGTTCGTAAAATTAACACTTCAGGAAATCTACCGCGTTAGCTAGTTGATGAATATACATATGATACCGTCTAGTTATAAATAAGTTAGGGTAAAGTCTCAACAAATTTCTGGAACCATGCCATATCACCCGTTCACAAGTCGAAATAAATCTATACAGACAGATCTAATTAACAGGAGTTCTACCCGCTAGTTGACAATCATATATTCATAAGTTACAAAGATATCCCAGAGATATTTCTATATATTCATTATGAACAGGAGAATCTACATCGGCATCAATGTGTAAATAAAAATTATAAATGTTGTTTACAAATAAGCAATTTCGCCCGCTAGTTGACAAAACGAACAACATAGATCGTGTAACAAAATTCCTAACGTATTTTGACAACCACAACGCAAAGGTGAAGAATTTACGCCGTCGTCAATGCATCAATCCAAATGTATACGTACAAATATATCTAGCTATAAAGAGTTCTACACCCGCTAACTGATGATAATTGTACAGTTACAAGTTATATATGAATCTCAATATTTCTACAACCAATACGAAAAAGAGAATCTACACTGTCATCAATGCATGCTTAGATATACCTATTTATGTAAACGGATTAGTACGTCTTTCCTCCTCTAGCCAACCAAAAAAACCCATAACGACTTAGATCGTGCAGTTCTACGTCTAACGACCATAAATAACCTAATTTAACTAAATAATTAAAATCAAACTATGCAGACGAAAATATTTACATACAAAAACAATTCTTTATGACTACATGAGAATAAATAAATAATAGCTTAGAATTCAAGCAAAAAAAATCAATTTTCTTCCTTTGAGAAAGGTATGTATATTACATGAATTTTCAAATATTCAGATAACATTCCAACAAAATTGAAGTACATTTTTTAAAAGGGAAAAGAAATCCATTGACATTAATTACTAATAATTATATAGAATCAGTAACTAGTGACAAATTAATTAATATCTCGGTGCAAAATAAGAAACAAGAGCAATTATGTAAGTTTATATCTGGTTGATAAATCCTGATTTGGAAGAAAAGTTAATCACCTTTAAAGCTCTGTGTCAATGAAAGTTGTATCATACCAAAAGCTCAAGAAGACAAAAAGGATACATTAATTGTTGTAATCTTCTCCACTACGTGTTCTGCTTTACTCCACCATCTCCCCATAAATACCCCCTCACACAATTCTCATTTCATCATCACACCAAAACCTCCAGCTCTCGCCAGTTTTAGCTTTCCCCTAATCCAAAATCACCAGTTTAATTCCAAGATGGCATCACCAAACTCCTCCTCCTCCACCCCCTCTGATGTTGCACCCAGGAATGTTGTTCTAGGCGTTCCAGCAGCACCACCCAGAATCTTCTACATGAACCATCGTCCTAGGGAACCAGAACCTGCAGCCCCTGAAGCCGCACGTCTAACGTTCCGCGAGCTTTGCCCCCCAATCACCATCACCATGGCTTTTATATCCATGGTCGTTATGCTATTTTTTCTTTTGGTTGCTTATATTCTCACAGAGACACTCAAGCCTGACATCCCAGTGGTACGCGTTACCTCTGGGACCATTTCCAATGTGACGTTCTCGCCGTCTGGTATGATCGCAGGGGAGTGTAACGTCACGGTTGGTTTAATCAACACGAACCGCTTCTACAAGACGATTTTTGCGAGGACTGAGATGGCGTTGTTGTACCCGTCGCAAGAGGTGACGTTAGCGCAATACTATCGCACGATGTTCGAGCAGCCAGGGAAGATAGAGACGGAGATTGAGATAAGCTTTGATTTCTCGGAGATTCCTATGGGGAACAAGACGTCGAAGGCATTCAAGAAAGACTTGAAGGCGGCAGAAAACCTGATGCTCGGGATCAAGGTTATTGCGGTGATGTGGCATGAGGGGTGGTTAGGTTGGAAAACTGAGACGAGGATGGTGATGGCGTATTGCGATGACCTGGTGTTCCGGTTTGAGTACTCCAAGGGTGTGATGAATGGGCTTTTGTTGGATCCTGTTAGATATTGTCAAGTGTATCGTTACCCTAATTAGAAATGTGGGGAAAAATACCTTGAAGAATATATCTATTTTGAGTTTGTGTAATTGTAATTCTGATTTGAAAATGTGATTTTCATGATTTCATGTTAAGTTGTTCTTCAATTTGTTTTTTTCCTTGTTTTGTAGAGGTGTCAAGTGCATCTCTAGTCATGTACTGGAGTTACCATCCCTATTGTTGTAATGCATTTCAGTGTCCATGATATACACTCAATGTTCAATCAATTTTCACAACTCTTTAATTTGCACGTGTTCTTCCAACTATTCTCTGCGCATTTCTTGTATATTTATCGCGAGTTCGGATGAAGATCTAAATTAAGATGCCATACATTTCACTACCAATTAGTAAAACTAAAACTTGTAGTTGTGCTTACTAGTTGTACATTAGTATGGACTGTGGAGGAGTGAACAAGGGGAAGAACATACCTTGGAGAATCTGTTTATAGTTTGTGTTATTGAATTTCTGATTTCAAAATGTAGTATATACATTTCCATATCCATGATACTCAGTGTTCAATAGATTTTTTGCGACTCTTTAATTGGCACATGTTCTTGCAACTATACTCTGCACATTTTTTGTATATTTATCGCGAGTTTGGATGAAGATCTAATTTAAGATGTCATAAATTTCACCATCAATTTGTAAACGTATAGTTGTGCTTACTAGTTGACATTAGTATGGACTGTGTAGGAGTGAACAAGGGGATGATGAGCTAAGGTGTACTTATGTGATGAACTAGTTTTCGTGTTTGATTCAATGACTGCACTGGGCTTTTGGAGAGTCCAGTTAGAGAATGTGATGTGTATTATCTATCTAATTGAACTAGTGATGTTAAATACTATGTGAGAAGATATAATCCCATGGAGAAATGAAATTGAGTATGAATTTTGTTTAGTTGATCTTTGTATCTGCTTGCGTAAGTGTTGCCTGCATCTGTTGGTCTTGGCACATAAGTGACATCTTAGGTTATTTTGTATGTTTTTGTGTCAATTCATGATCAATAGAGTCTTTTGCACAATTGTTGCGAATCTATTTGCGCAGTTCCTATAACTCTTTTGCGCTACAATTGTTAAATTTATGAATCTCTGGTGTAAATGATAATGGATATGCCATACATTTCACTATCAATTGTAAAGAAGTTTTCGGATGCAAAACTTGACAGGATTGAAAATGTCATTCTTGTATCTGTCTGAAACGTGATGCTTGTGACTTGCGCAACGCTGCAATGGTGCAAGGTCAGCTTATGCAGTCTCGGTAAACAAGGCATTGTCAGGGAAGAAGATACCTTGGAGAATCTATTTGGAGTTTTTGTGATTGTAATTCTAATTTCGAAATGTGATTCATGATTTTATGTTTACTTGTTCTTCTTTCTGTTTATTTCCTTTATTTGTAGAGGTGTTAAGTGCATATCTAGTCATGTATAGAGTTACTACACAGTGCATATTTAGTCATTTTAGTAGCCATGGTACTCGGTGTTCAATAGATCTTTGCAACTCATTAATTCGCACATGTTCTTGCAACTATTCTCTGTGCATTACTTATATATTTATTGCTAATTTGGATGAAGATATAAAATAAGATGTCATACATGTCACTATTAATTTGTAAACATGTAGTTGTATTTACTAGTTGTAGATTAGTATGGAACGTGGAGGAATGTGATAGCTTGGTTTATTTGTATGGTTTTGTGTCAAATTCATCAATAGAATCTTCTGTACAATTGTTGCGAATCTCTTTTTAGCAGTTCTTGGCTTCTTGCAACTCTGTTGCACGCGCGGTTCCTGAAACTCTTTTGCGCTATAATTGTAACTATATTATATTATGAATCTCTGATGTAAATGATATAAATAATGCCTACATTTCACTATCAATTGTAATTAAGTTTTCTGGTACAATTTGACATGATAGAAAATGTAATTCTTGTATCTGTCTCAAATGTGATGCTTGAGCCTAGCACAATACGACAATGGTGCACAGTCAACTTATGCAGTCTTAGTAAATAAGCCATTGTCAGGGAGTTGGTCGACTGTACCTGCAGGGATGATGAGGAATTTGTCAATTTAGTTCTTTCTTTATGTTTTTGAACTTTGACATCTCAGGTTTGCATTTGATATCTCAGATACTCCGAGAGGATTTTGTTCCTGATCAGGAAACTACTATAGAAATTTATGTTTTTGAGTGTACTATAATTTGATAGTTCTAGTATGAGGTTGCTTCTTGAGTTTGTTGGATCCGCCAACTCTTTCATGAGTTCCATCTGCCTCTTCAGTCGCTGATTTGATATCAGCGTACTATGATTTGCTCAAACATCCTATAAATGCAGCATATTATGCTTCACTAGCACTTATTCTTGTTATTGTAGAAGTAGAATGCATACTTGTTATATAGTACTTGTTCAATTAGTTAACTTCCTAAATAAATATGGGCGGGACGTTTTTAGATACGAAACTTGGGCTGTTTGATGTCTCAAGTCACTGGAAACTTTGTGTCCATATGGACCAGTACCAGCCTACAACTACTAGCTACAATGCTACATACCTATTTTGCCATTTCTGACATTTTCTCACTCTCCTTCTTCTTCTCTTGGGACATCAAACATTAAATATACACTGGCTTCTATGGCAAAATAAAACTCTTACGAGCTGCACACTGTACTTATATGATTGTATCAGACTATCAGTCATGAGCAAAAGCCCTTCGGGTCTCTCTCTCTCTCTCTCTCTCTCTCTCTCTCTCTCATGTTGAGATCATGAAACTATTATATATGTTCACAACAGACTTGTTCGTTAAGTGTCTGCTTATGAAGGATGTGTTTGTGTGTAAAAATGGTTGATTTCTTAAGGGAGTATTATCCCATATAAATATAATTACAATAGAAACTACTGGAGAATATTCTCCAATGTTAAATATGCAAACATAACAAATATATATATACACATCGGATCAGTAACATTAATTAAAGTCCCGAGATTCTGCTAGGAAGGATCTAGAAGAGATGTTGCCTTAAATACTGCTTGCATGCATTAAGATCCCTATGAGTTTATTTTGAGTGCGCTGCTTATATATATAGTAGCGTTCACCATGTTAGTGTGTTCATTTTACAGTAGCAGTATACATATTACTACCCCTATCTCAAGTTATCCTGGATGAATGAGAAGATGTTCCATAGTGTATGTGGTAACAATCCTCTGAAAATCCATTTCCACGATAATAGGCGAACATACACCAGTTGAATCTGTAATGTGAGTATGTGTCACTTTTCGGACAACTAGTAGGAAGGAACTAATTGATCCCTCCTTGATCATTGCTTACTGTCTCATAAACTTCATGTTGAGTGAGTTGTATGATAAATGAGAAAACAGATTCCCTCGAGCCATCTTACGTTCCATGCTTTTGCCTTACAAACCAAATTTTATGAGATGATTCGATTTATATAATTATCACTGCTTTGAAAGAATGGTACATACTATATAGGGAAGCATTACTTCAAATCATGTGAAGTTGTGAACTAATTATAAATTATAATACTTGTGTTTATAAGAACTTGTCATTCCCATTAGCATGTACATTTATCTCAACTTGGTCTCTTTCTCTGGTAACATAAGCACCAATTATTGACATACTTGTCATTCCCATTAGCACCAAATATTGACATATTGAACATTTTACAGAAAAGGATTTAGTTTCCTGAAGATGTGAATGAGATTATTGAACTCCTATAATTTTTTTTTTTTTGAAAGGAAAACATTCATATAACTGATCAATCAAGGGTTCAGTACAACTGGTTGGGGAAATGGCAATTCCGAACAACCAAAGGTATCAGAAGAACAAAATCTAGCTAGGATATGTGCTAGTGAATTACAGTGTCTCCGCACATGACTATAAGAAATTGTTCTAAAGAAGTTCCCAAGTACTTTTGCTTCCTGGATAATCCCTCCAGCAATGTTTAAGCACTGATCATTAGCACAAAGGGCTTTAATAACATTACTGCAGTCCCCTTCAACTATTACGTTAGGCCACTGCCTTCGAATGCCCAGCTGGATTGCCAAGCGCGCTGCTAAAGCCTCCGCAACCTCCGGGTGGTACAGCTGTTTCAGATATTTGCATTCCCAGGCTACCACTTCACCACTTGAATTTCTTGCTACTGCTGCTAGCTTGGTGCATGATTCCTCATGTGATAGACCCGCATCAAAGTTGAGTTTTATCTTCCCTTCAATCGGGGGTTCCCAATCTCCTTCTCTGGCCAGACCTCGTGGTCTCTTGAGTTGTAATTGTGCCGTTGTGTACCTCTGCAGGTATTCCTGCGCATAGGAGACAGCTTCAGCAGGCTCACTTTCTTCCTTTCCATGAATCCTCTGGTTTCGATTAAACCAGATAGTCCAGCAACCGCAGATGAAAAGTAGCAGCTCCTCATGTGACAAGTGAGCTCTGGCATGCTCAATCCAATCAGCAACATCTGAAAATGTAGAATAGATAGCACCATGTGGCAAATTAGACAGAGCCCAAAAACATCTCGCGTAGTGACAATCTTGCAGTACATGTAATAAAGATTCAGGCATAGAGTCACAAATAGAGCAGTAATCAGTTTGCACAACTCGTCTATGCTGTAATTCTTTGAGCACAGGCAATGCATCGTGCATGACCCTCCAGCAGAAAATTTTTATTTTACTAGGAAGGCCAAGTTTCCAAATCCATTTCCACTCCTGACTCTGTTTCCCACTGCATTGTCCCTGCTGATTAGAAAGTTGCATAGCTCGTAATTCAAGATCAAGAAAATAGGCAGATCGAACAGTATATATCCCTGATTTGGAGTAATGCCAAATGCGGCTATCCTGTATTTGGTGAGCAGGGAGGGGTATTTGAAGGATAGGCAATATATCATCAGCCCAGAATAGGCTGTGGAGGATGTGTACGTTCCATGAGTTAGTGTCTGCATCGATGAGTTCTGAGACTGGGATATCACCTAACTCATACAAATCAGGAGTAATTGGATTGAAGCACCCATTCCTAGGAATCCATGCATCACCCCAAACCCGGATATCACTACCTGAACCAACTCTCCACCTAACACCTTTCTTGACTAAGCCCATAGCACTACATATACTTTTCCACGTAAAAGAGGCATTGTTCTTAGGTTTGGCATTGAGGACATCAGTGAAAGGAAAGTATTTAGCTTTGAGAACCCGACTAATTGGTTAGAGAATTATTAGTTCTTGACTTTTAAAATTAGTTCAGATTATAATGAATCCATCATTTTCAGCTAAAGACAAAAACAAGTTCCAGAAAACACTTTTAGAAGTTCTCCACGCATTTACCCGGAAATCCGGCAATTAATTTCTATAACTATAATATTGAAATCCTCAACCAATCCATTTAAAAAAAAAAAATTAAAAATCCTCAACCAATCACAAAATTCCTTTTATTCTAACTAGAACTATTTTTTAGACTATTTTTTTAGAATAACAAGACTAGTTCTTGTAAAATAAGTATGGAGTGTAAACCTAATTGATAAAGTCAGAGCTCAAAGTATTATATCATCGTAATAATTTTTTGATTCGACTAGTGAAATATTGCACATGAATACCAGTATAGAGAGAGAGTCAAATATGTAATGGGTCAACTCAAATGTATAGTCGCTACACAATAAATTATGAAAGATAAATATGAAAAATGTGTCTTCGTCATTTTTTTTTATTTCTATTTTCTCGTTCTTTAAGGGGTCAAAATAAATTTATTTGGTGTATCAACTAAGTAAAAGATTCTCCAAACGAGATCTTTTCAATATTTGTAATCTATTATGGTGTGCTATAGGTTAATTTTGCACCATGTTCGATCAATTGAATTTGAACTTTTTTAAGTAGTATTAAACTGTTTATTTTATTAATTAAACATGAATATAATACAGTAACTAGTACAGTAGTAATATGTAGAGTTAGAGATTAGAGAATAACACGTGGCGTCGTCGTATTATGTAATGAGGAGTCAAAGTAAAGACATTATGAGTTGACCTCACGTTCACATACGTTAATCACCTGCAGTATTTGGCTTAATCATGTTTAGGCAGAAGATTATGAGAGAAAATATGTCGGCTAAAATCGTTTTTTTAGTAAAAAAGCAAGCAACGTGGCAGTCTCTGGCAATTAAAGAGCATTCACATCAGCACACCTAAAATGGATTTTCTGCCTAAATATTGGCACAAAATCGTAAAATAGTGAAAAAATGCAGTGCAGCAGATTCCCTAAATTTGATGAGCCCGCAGGAAAAATTTAGGGAATTCTTTTCACATGCCAAGATTTAGGGATCCCCTAAAAAATTTCCTGTGTACTTTT
>JAYMSL010003493.1:0-12377 GCA_036897195.1 Plantago coronopus | reverse complement strand
ATGTCACTCTTGACTGTTTTTCATGATATCATCAAATATAAAGATAAGGTTTATGTTGGCTCAGCTGCGGGATTGAGGCAACAAATCATTCACAACATGCACAGTAGTGCAGCTGGTGGTCATTCTGGAGTGTTGGTTACATGTAAGAAATTTTTGGTGAACTTTTGGTGGCCTGGTCTGAAGAAACAAGTTATGGAACTAGTTTAAGCTTGTGTAATCTGTCAACTTAACAACCATGAAAATGTTGCTTTGCCTGTTTGTTACAACCCTTGGAACCACCTATTGATGTTTGGCAACACCTTTCTATGGATTTCATTGATAAATTGCCTATGTCTCAAGGCAAAGACACCATATGGGTAATTGTAGGCAGATTCACCAAATACTCACATTTTGTGGCTCTTACACATCCTTACACTGCTTCATCTTTGACTACTACTTTTGTGGATATTAGTTTATAAATTACATGGTTTTCCTATGAGCATTGTGTCTGACAGGGATAAGATTTTACTAGTCTTTTCTGGGAAGAATTGATGAATGCATGTGGCATACAACAAAGGCAGAGCACTGCTTATCATCCTCAAACCGATGTCCAGACTGAAAGAGTTAATCAATGTCTTGAAAATTACCTTAGGTGTATGACTGGCCCCTGTCAGAGGCATTGGGCAAAATGGTTGGCTCTTGCTAAATGGTGGTACAATACTAGCAATACAGCTATCCAAATGACAGCTTTTGAGGCATTGTATGGGTACAAGCCTCCTCAGGCCCATGGCAAATCAAGGGCCCTCTACTGTTAAAGAATTAAAAATCTTTATAACTGAAAGGCAAGTAATGAATAGAAGATCAAGTCTCAGTTGGTGGTGGCTGCAAACAGAACGAAACAGTTTGAGGGCAAGGGAAGATCTGAATGAACTTTTGAGTTGGGAGAGTGGGTGTATTTAAAACTCAAACCATACAGGCAGCACTCACTACACACAGGTCGACTTTGGAGGCTTAGTCCCAAGTATGCAGGCCCCTTCATGGTAGCTGAGAAAATTGGTCCAGTTGCTTATAAGCTTCAACTACCTGCTGATTGTAAGATCAACCCTGTGTTCCATGTTTCTTTGCTCAAGAAACATATAGTTCAGAGGACCCTGTGGTGGGGAACATGCCACCAATGGATTCAGAAGGCCAAATATTGTTGCAACCTACTTCAATTATTGGTAAAAGACTTGTCAAGCTGTTGCTCAAGTTCTGGTGAAATGGGCTCACTTGTCTGAAGATGAAGCTACTTGGGAATTCTGGCCTGAGCTAGTGAAGATGTTTCCATATGTGCAGACTTGGGGTCAAGTCTCAGAAGAAGGGGATGGCAATGTAAGGATTCAGAATACTCTACTTGCTTGTTTTGGCTTTTAAGTAGAAAAACGTGTTGTTGCTATTACGTTTTTGTTAAGTCGCATTTGTACTTGTTCCTTAGCCAGATTGAGTGAGATGAGGACGCGTGTCTGGGATCTAACGACTTTCATTTGTGAGACGGTTATTACCGTTGGAACCGTTATTCCCCTTCCTTGTATAAAACAAGAGCTCACGGCTTCTTGAAGAACAAGTTGAAATTAATGAAATTAGCATTTCTTCTATTTGTTCTATTTCTCTGAGGATTCTACTGATTCGTGATATCGGTGAGTTTCCTACTATCTGTTGGATCATTTCTCGTGATGGATCTGATTCTAACATGAAGTAGATGTGTGACGACTGGGGAGGCGGAGGGAGCCGAGGCGGAGGCAGTTTCCAGAGAGGGATGAATACATAGAAAGATCAAACGATGAACTCGTCGGAAAGCGACTGAGGAAGTATATGTGTGACGATTGGGGAGGCGGAAGGACCCAGGCGGCGACGAGATCGGAAAATGGGATGGAAAAGGGAATAGAGATAGGATATTTGTGAAGGTAGGGAAGAAACGTGAAGATGGTAAAAGCGTTGTTGAAGTAACGACTCTGCGAGTGGGAACGGCTGTTTCCCCACGCGTTGTTACTCAATTATAGTTATACTTTAATATATTACAAGTGGGATAGGAATGTGTGATTTAAAAGTAATAAAATGCTTACTTTTTTGGACATGGTGCATTTCTGGGCGGAGGAGTGAGTATAATTGTGAATCTAACGGGGTTGAAAATGTGAGACAACGTCATAAGAGTGATAGTAAATGATATTTACCCTTTGTGTATTGGAAAAAGGATTTTATGTGTAATTATGGAAATCCGCAGGGCGTTGTAAGCAAATAAGAAACTCTTAGCGATGCTTCTAAAATTTACTCGGAAAACAATCGGAAATTCATCGTTAAAATACACACTGCACTCCTGGGCAAGTTACAAACACACATGAGCTGAGCATCACAGATTCTCCTCTTCTTCCCCTTCGCTCTAGCGCCTGTGATAAATTGCGGCACTAACTGGATTTTCCGCCGCAATTGCATACAAAAACCCTACATTCACTATATATCTTCCATCTGGCATACTCACTGTTCTCAATCGGAGCTGTAATCAGCATATCGACCTGCTCAGGCAGTTGATTTCTCACTTTTCGCTCAATATTCCTTGCCATGGCGGATGGGCAAGTGACTAAGCGTGCCAAGTATAAGTCATCTGTCAAGGACGCAGGTGTATCCGGATTTATCAGATTGGTAACGGAAACCTAATCAGTTGATTTGTGTTTGCAGTTATGCCACCTCAATTAGTATGATGCCCGATTGATTTGGTTTCATTTTGACTGTGAACAGACTAGGGATAGAGTAGCTTTTAGGGCGAGTGATCCGTCTTCATCCGTGAAGCTGAATGTTGATTTTAAGGACATCAAAGGTGTGTGAGATGGTTTCTCTCAATTTAAGAATTGATGCATTGCATTGGTGTTTATTCATTCATGTTTGTAACTGGCCAAATTTGTGAACGAGGAAGATGAACGAGTTTTTAGTTGTATCTTCATTATGTGTTATTAGGCACGAGCTCAGGTGTTTGTAACTTTGTATCAATGGTTCAGTTGAAGTTGAGACATGATTGACTGTTTGTTATGTTGTCAATCCAGGGCACAAATTTACCAAGGAGGGGTCTAATAAGCTTGCCTTACTGAATCTAACTAGTGACAAGGTGCATATGGATTGATATCTCACAAGTTGCTGCTCCTTATCGTTCTCAATCATAAGTATATGGTTCTCCTCCATATCTGTTGTTTCAACTCTATCTGAAAGTCCATATTTATCTTGTCTCAGGAAAATTATATCTTCGAGTTTGATAGATTTGCTGACCGAGATGCATGCAAGGATTTTGTTGGTGAGTGGGTTGCGAACAAAGTTGTTTTGCTACATGTGTGTATTAACTTAGTATTCCAGACGTGTTAGCCTTGTCAAAGATGGAATGCCATTTACCTGATTATTCAGTGTGTGTTTGATATGACAGCCAAAGCTATTGCCCATCATGCTGCCCCTGTTATTACTAAAGCTGTTGCTAGCAATGAACAACTCAGCGAATCAGAAACAACTCGCCGGATACAATTGATGCAGACAAACAGGTAATGCTGCTTTGCATGTGGAAAAGAAATCCAAAGCCATTTTATTTATCAGTTATGTAATCCCTTCGTCCAATATAAGCTTCACAAATTGCTTTACACCTTTTTGTTCTGGTATTATCCCAATCATTGTACCAAAGAATGGTGACTAAATAATCCTACGTTTTCTTTCACTCACCCCATCTTCCCTTCAAACCTGCATAACCTTAGTGGAAAAATATTTTAATGCTATAAAATAAAAAAAGTAAAATAAAACAAAGTTAAAGATGAAACCTAGATATTTTCCTTGAGCTACGTGGCATCATGTAGGGTTTGGTCATTTTTACCCTGACAGAAGCTAGAAAATTCTCAGACAGCTCACCCAAATGACAAATCTTATTGTGATCTCTTGATTACAAAAGAATTACATATCGAGCAAAATAGAATACTAATTAACTGTCTTGGGACTTGGATTTCTGTTAGCTTGACAAACAACTTGTTACATCTAAAACTTCAAACAGTAAAACCTGACATTGATTTGACCTCCTTGATCGATCATAAATAGCGGACAACCCAGTGCTTCAAATTTCTCAAGTACTCGAACGTAGAAACTTGTTGGAAACCAGATTTTTAATATGATATTTGGACTGGAATTCGTGTTTTTCCTTCTTCTGGTAGTCTTCTCCTGCATATTGTTAAGTCCGACAAAATAATTACTTAGATGATGAATGTATTAGCTTTTGGAGCAAATTAACAGATGAGTTACGAGTTATGAGTTATTGAATCAAAATTTCCATCAAAAGATGGACATTGTGTTTGCTATCAGTAATCAGTTTATTCTCGTTTCACCACCAAACAAATTATATTCCGTAGGGCCTAGTGGAATTTACTCAAAAAATTGCTACCATCTTTGAGAATATCCACATGATGTCTTCTAGTCACTAGTAGGAGTATTGCTTAGTTTTAAACACTGCCCTTATTATAATTGTGATGATAGATTTTTAATCTAAAGTGATACTGTAGTTGATATAGTTTAAAAATAACTGACAGTGAATTACAGAGACTTCATCAGCAATTTGTGGGTGGAGGTATACTGACAGATGCTGAATTCTGGGCAACAAGGAAGGTTAGCTTCTGCTATCTGTGTCAAAGCATTTTTTAATATTTTCCTGAATAAATAGAATGAGAATGGATAGTTGATTCATATTTTCCACTTCATTACCGCCGTCTTCTCCCATATCTCGCAATTATTCTAAATGGTTTCACTGTAAGATTCTGATTTCTGAAGTATCTTTGTGCTAGTTTATTTAATAACAAATTTGTGCCGGTACAATGGAGAAATGACTGCGTGGTTGTTTTAGTACTAAAATAAACGGTTTTCATAATCGTACGTCATCAATGAAGTGCAGAAATTGCTGGACCAGAATGATGGTAGAAAGCCAAAACAGCGGGTGGCGTTGAAGAATGAAATGTGGACAGTGAAGCCAATATCCGATGGCCAGGTACACTATATCACCCGTATCTCTTAGTCTTGGTGCATTGACATTCTTCCATCCCATGTCACATATGCATGGACAAATGGCCATGGCTGACACTTTCTTTTCTTTATCTGGGAACAATTTCTTCTTTGCCTACCGGAGGCCATTGACTTCAATTTGTACATATACTATCATTGTGTGATCTGAGACAACTGAGAGCTCCTTAACTGAATGTCTTTTCACTTCATTTGAAAAAGGAGGCTTGGTTGCTGTGTTTTATCTCCCGCACTTATTCATATTTCTCCTTCAAGAAGCCATTGCATACTCGCTTAAAAGATAGAAAGAGAAACTAATAACAAGATTGGAACCAAGAGCTGGATTGAGATTCTGTTTAGAGCTGAATATATTACACATTGTATGTACTTAGAGTTACATGGCAGAGAACTTTTTCAATATTTCGGAACGCTCTTAGCAATGGTCAATTATGCTAGACTTGAGAAGCGTTTTATGGTTTGACAATGTTAGAAGTGGTGCATGTGGTTATGGTAGGTCGCATAATGTAGCTTATTTGTGAAAGAACAGAAAAAGTTACTATCTTTTGAGGTGGAAGAGGTCAACTGGAAGTTAGGATCTCTTGAGTTGGTATCAGTGAGTATTGCCAGTGCCCAGTGATTTTAAGTCGAACCTGATATTTATTCTGTTGAGAACACAACACGTGTTCTGATTCCAGTAGATTAATTTGCTTCTTTGTTCTTATATTTCTCTGCTTCCACGTGCAAAATTTATAATATTATAGTCCGTGATGTGAATTTGATAATATATTAGTTAAAGAGATGTAGACTTGAGATCTTTCTTTGTGATACCTGCTTTGGTTTATGCAAGTGGAATTTTTGGCATTAAAATATTAATCATATAAGTACTTATGCTGGCCTTTCACCATATCTACATGAAGCGTAAAAGTGACACTTCTCTTTCTTGTGCTCCAGTCGAACAGGGTGACTTTTAACCTGACACCAGAAATCATTCATCAGGCAAGTCATCAACTTTCGTATGATATTCTTCTTGCTACTGCAAATCTGAAGTTATCGCCATCTGAATTGGTTGTCCCCTTTATCATTCCTATATCCTAGTACCAACTATAACGAGTTAAAATTATTTTGACTTGGGCTGTGGACAATGGATGAGTGAAAAAGAAATGTAAATTCTGGTAAACAATTAACAATATACACCTTATATCTTATGTTTACAACCTCTTGAAACTTGTCGATATAATATCAGTTCGCCTGCTTCTCTTCATTTGTTTTCTACTTATTGCAGCTTTACCTTTCGTACTAAAAAGTTACTTATATGTTCTCAACTCCTTACAGATATTTGCTGAGAAACCAGCCGTTCGACAAGCTTATTTGAATTTTGTTCCGAAAAAGGTATGGAATGTGAAGAATTTTCTGCAAAGTTGCCATTTGCTACAAGAGCTGATTTTTGCTACGTTCATAATCAAGTTTTTCTTGTGCTTCATGCTGCACATAATTTCATGTGGTAGTTGTGATATTATTCAGCATTTCAATTGCTAGAAGATATTTTAAGTTGGATTGCCTAGGTTTCTTGAAGGGTTTTTTTCCCCTTTAGATAATGTAGTGACAATTTCCTCTCTTGAAACAACGCTCCAAAACAAGTAATTATCGAGCACATGGTAGGATAATGAACATACTTCCTGGTTTTCATTTAGATGGTCCTCATAATCTGTTATCATGATATCGTTCTGTTTTTCTATCTCGAGATACCTAGAGATTGGTTAAGATCTATGTATGTCTTTCCTTGTTTGATTTCTTCAAGGTTCGGTGCTGGTGTTAATTAAATTGAATGAATGGCAACTTGGTGACACCCTGAGTTCATAATCTCACTGTGAAGTTTGTAGACTTGATTGTTTTCATTTATAATATAGTTATGTGTAGGATTGCTGAAATATTGTAGCATCAATTATAAGTATTTAAAGAGCGATGTTTAAATTATATAACTAAGTTATACCTTTGGTACAATTTGTTTTGTGTAAAAACATAATTTATCTCTAAAATTGCTGCTTTGCAAGAATAGATACTAAACCTTTGCTGGTGTTCCTTTGATTATGAATGGAATTTCATGGTCTCCATGAGGATCTAGCTGTTGGTAGTGTAGTACTTGATTGTAATGGATGCTGCATGATAATAATTGCTACTAAACCTTTTCTGGTGTTCCAGATGACAGATCAGGAGTTCTGGACTAAATATTCAAGAGCTGAGTATCTTCACAGTACAAAAAATGTAGTGGCTGCCGCAGCTGAGGCTGCTTTGGATGAGGAGCTTGCCGTTTTCTTGAAGCAAGATGATATGTTGGCAAATGAAGCTCGCAGAAAGGTAATGTTCAGAAGCAAGTACTTTTGCCGTATCTTTTGTGATAATGTTCTAATCTCTACTTACAAAATTATTGGTTCAGATTAGGCATGTGGATCCAACTGTGGACATAGAAGCTGACGAGGGAGACGATTACATACATCTCCCGGTACATATGCTTGCCCTCTATCCTGTAGTTGCTAAACCCTGGCTCTAAATATAATTTTTGAGATTAGAAGCTTTATCCCTGCAGTTTTTTTTTCTGCCCTCAATATTTGGAAGGGCAAGGGCATGAATGAAATGGAGCTGGGAAAAAGTATTTATCAATGATAATGCTTCAAATCAAATTCTCCGTTTAATACTTCCTCCTTTTTTAAAAAGTGTTGCATAATTTGGAAAGCCACACTGTTTATCTGGCGTGAGGACAGATTGCATTTTTTTTGGCGAGGACAGAGCCTACAGAAAGTGGTGGTTTTGTTTTCTGTTTTTGTTTTTTTTAGGGGGGGGGGGGCTTTATACATGATATAGAGAAGAATCTAAAGGTAAAACAATTTCCGACAAACAAGCAGGTGAAAATTGCAATGACATTAGGAGGCGGCTGCCCTGGCCCTTTCCAAGCTCCACTCCTGTTCTTTGGTTCTCAAAGTTCAATACTATATTGATTTACAGGCTCAATTCTCATTAAGTATGGCTTGCATGAATGTAGGATCATGGATTGCAACGTGGAGAGGTGAAGGACGTTTTGGAATCACAATATGAGCCATATAGAAGGTCCTTTTCGCAAAATCTGAACCAACATGCAGCGGTTGTTCTTCAAGGAAGACTCGTGGGTAGGTTCTTTTTAAAAAAATTTAAGCATTTTATGCTTTATGAGTTTGTAAACCTCTCTTGCTTTATAGAAATAAGGACATACGTAGTTGGGAATTCCTATTACCTTCTCACAATCTTTGCTACTGGGCTCTTTGAGAACGTGAATCAGTTTGGGTGTGATTCACCAGTGTTGTCAATTGTTTATCGCGTCGTGTCGCGGCTAGTCCCAAAAGCAAAAACGGTGATCTTGGCCGGGAAACTGAAGTTTTATGTTTTATTAAAAATGACATATAAAGTACTTGTGAAGTTAAAAGAAGCTCACAGATAACTGAATTAACATCATAAGTTCATAGATTACTCCAGAAATAGTCATAAAATGGAAGTCTTAAATCAAGCAATCAACAAAACATTCTAGGTGGGGAAGAGTGTTGTGCAATATCTAGGAAGACAAGAATTAAGTACTTTTAAACTAAGAGAACAAGAATGAAACAAAATCCCCAATTCAATTTAACGAAACCCTAAATAAAAACTCCAATCTGATTCCAACTTGAACTGGGTGAAAAAGAGACTGGAGAGTGGCAGAGAACAGAAAGGAGTTAGGCTTTAATTGGGGTAAATGACCAATTTACCCCCACTTTCAAATGTAGCTGCTGATCTCGGCCGCTATTAACGGGATGCTTGCATCCTGCGACATGCCAATCAGTCCCAGGCACGACGCAACCCCGCTGGGATTGAGAACACTGGACCTCCAGTTTACTTCGATGTTTAATGAATGCTAGTGAAAACAATTCGAGCAGATCTTTTTGTTCTACTGAACCTCATTTTTCTTTTCTACCAATGTTTGAGAATAGATGTTGAGCTTCGAGATACAAGGTCTGTTGCTGAAGCTTTTGCGAGGACTAAACAAGGTCAGAAGAGTTCCTGGTCATTCTTACCTTAAGCTGTTCAATACCCTTTGTTTTGTCAATAGTGAATAAGTTTGCTGATTTCTCAAGTATATATCTGCAGCTGAGTTGGCCAGTGAAGCAACCGATAAGAAATCAGAAAGAGATCTTTCAGATAGAGTTTCTCGAATGGCAGAGATTGAGGATCTCCAGGGACCCCAGGATCCTTCAGTTGCACCCTTATCTATCAAGGTGTGGCATTCATTATCATCTGAGTTTCAATTGCAATGATCACCTGCTGAAAGAATTTACATGTGCTCGATTTTACAAACAGGATCCACGGGACTACTTTGATTCTCAGCAGGCTAATGCTATAAACGCGTATGGGGATGCTGGTTCAGGTGTGAAGCAGAAAAGGTTGAGGGTGAGCTCTAGCGAAGCCTACGGATTATTGCGGGAACGTGTATCTGATATTAGTGGAACGGGATTGGGTAGACCTGTTATGAACCAGGGTGTAGCTATGCAGGTATTAGATCTTTATTTATGATATTACACACTTTTTTTTGACATGGTTTCAGGTAATACTTATGTTTGGTCCAGGAATATATGACTCCTTGGTGTCATTACATATAGGTTCTCAATGGGTTGACTCAGAATATCTCAAGCACAAAATACAGTGTTGGAAAGAATCCGCATGAGAGTGTCTTGGATATGTTGCCCAAAGGTACTAAAGAGGAACTCTTACATGTAAGTTATGCCAATTCATGTGCTTCAATAAACTCAGGCAATTGGATTTTGGTTAACCATGTCATCTTGAACGTAATTTCTTTGTAGCATTGGACATCTATCCAGGAACTATTGAAGCACTTTTGGTCATCTTACCCAATTACAACTAAGTACCTCAATGAGAAGGTATACTGTGCACTTATTGCTTTATCAATCAAATTGCCTTGCAGTTTTTTTACTGAAGTGGAATAGTTAATAACTTAATATTGCTTAGAGCATGGTTAGACCAGCTTTAGAAAAAAGAAGTGTGAGCTTCCCCTAATTGCAAAGCAAGCCATAACTTGGTCTAACCACGTCTGTTTTGTGTATTTCTAACCATAAACTTGGGGAATAGCGAATCTTGTAAGCAGTTACCACCAACCAAATATTATCTGATCATACCCAGCTTATACCTGTGTAGGTATCCAGATTGAAAGAGGCAATGTCACAAGTATATCCAAAGTTGCAGGTTATTTTTCTGTCCTGTAAATGTATTGACTGTTTGATCTGTTGTATCACCGGTATAACTTTCTTTACTCTTTTTCAGAAGATTAAGGAATCCGTGCAGTCAGATTGCAGACATCAAGTTTCCCTTCTTGTCCAGCCGATGCTTCAGGTATTGCTAATGCTCATTTTGTCATACCTTGATTTGATTGCACACACTCAGTGTTTTCCATAATGATTTTTGCAACATTAGAACATAACTGCAATACTAAGATCTATACTGACCCTTTGGCTGCAGGCTCTAGATGCTGCCTTCGCACATTATGAAACAGATCTACAGAAGAGAACTGACAAGAGCAGAGAGAAACCCAACGGTTTTGTGTAGTGGTGTTGAGATATTTATATTTATAAATTTTGTAACTCAAGCAACAATATTAATATTTTGGTATTTAATTTTCTCTAAAGAGTACATTTTTCATCAAGAGGGCAGTTGTTCAATGATTGAGATGGATTTACTGCGACTGCATCGATTTGTTTCGTGGAGGTTTAGGAAGAGGCACATCAAAAGAAATGAGGAAGAAAACTTCAAATGGATCTTTTTTTTGTTTACTGAAATTTTCTTCATTTGTTGTTGGGTTGGGCAATAGACAGTGTAACTGAACTCAACTTCCATTGTGAGGATTATACATATGAAATATATATAAAGAATGATTTTAATGGCAGTCTTATAAGGAATATTAAAATTTCCATTGCAATTCAATTTTTCTAAAAGTTTTATTACTGGCTTTGCCACTTGCCACTTTATGCCTCGGCCAGATTCTTGTTTGTCTATAAATACTATAGGGTTCATATACATTATGAACAATGGGTAGCTGTGTTAACATATCTTCAAGTATATCTATAATTTTTGTATATTTGCAGATGTGTAACCTGAGTAGTACAGTACAGTCCCTTGTTTATTGAACTTGATATCTTTTCTTCAAGTGTTGAACTTCCGGGGGCTCGATTCGATCGTCGAGTACACTTTCATCCCTAAAATATAAGTCAAGTACACTCTCTTACTGGAGCTCGATCAGTGGGCTGGTCATGGTGAATGGAAATGGGGCTTCTCCAAACTCATCACCCACAGCTTAATCCATGCTGTAGAACTTCAAGCAATAGACATGGTGGCTTGATTTAGCTTGGGAGGGTAGATTCCGGAGCTCGTGACAATCCGACTCACCGGATTTCACGACGAATTCATCAATGAATTGGATGGCAGCTGGTTTTGCGTCGCAAGGCGACACTAGTTGTATAACTGAACGTGATATTATCTCCTTGGTAGATTTAAAAATGATGTAATTCAAATCGAGGAAAAAATAGTTGAGTAAACTCTTCAAATATAGAAAGGTTATAGTTCCACATACATTATTTCTGCATAACTTTGTACTATAAAGGTACTGTAGGACGAAGTTCCCTACACTGCACAAGTGAAAGAAAAAAAAAAACAATGAAAAAACTCTAAAAGTGATTTTTTTTTAAAAAAAAACTGCATTATAATTTATAACTTTGTCCTAAGAAGGTATTAGGAAGAAGTTTCCTCCACTACACAAGGGGGAAAAAAGTAAAAATTTGAAAAACTAAAAGTGAAAAGAAAAAGAAAATTTTTTAAAAACGAAAAATTAAATTAAATTTAAAAAAAAACAAAACAAGTTGATGAAAAAAAGATTACTTTTTAAAAGTGAAAAATATTTAATAAATGCTCTCGTTGAGAGTTGAACTCAAGACCTCCCGCTTACTAAACGGGTGCTCTAACCAACTGAGCTACGAGAGCTTGTTGTTTATATGAAAAACCTGTTACATAGAATTTAATTATCATGTCACACAGGCTCCTCACCTAAGTTCTAATGTTACAAGAATTAAGAATATGGTCCTTAAATAGATTATAAAATAGTGCCAGTTTCAAATTTTTATTGCAACTTAGTGATTCATAAAAAAATCTTGTAAATTAGTGAAAAATATTTTAGATTAGTGATATAACTAAATTTAGTAAATTTCTATATAACAAACTTCTCTTATTTTACTCCAAATTCAAAACTAACGTAATCTTTTGAAATTTTCAAACTTATACACATATAT
>JAYMSL010003492.1:0-12338 GCA_036897195.1 Plantago coronopus | reverse complement strand
CTTCACCCTCCCCCCCCCCTCTGGACTTTCTCATCCCCTTCCAGGGACCAACAATATGCATTAGACTTCTTATATGAATTAGACTGTAAATATTGTAATATTCTGTCACTGTTTCTTTCAGATCTTTATAACTTGGACAGCCTCATACACTTGGAAACACTTATGATATGCTGATGTGCATTTGTTATCATTTGTTATCATTTTAAGATTGTAATGTTTTCTCTATGCTGTTGTGCATTTTGCTGATTGGAAACAATTCTGATATGCATTAGACTTCTGATATGAATTAGACTGTAAAGGTTGTAATTTTCTGTCACTGTTTCTTTAAGATCTTTACAACTTGGACAGCCTCATACACTTGGAGGTGCAGAACTTGTTAAAATTGTATCGTGGATCGAAAGTACTTGAATTCATTCAACTTTGCAGGTTGGTGTTATGGTCTTGTTAGTAAAAGTTTTTTCGCGTGGAAAACATTATTCTTGCATTTTATTTTATTTTCTTATTTGATTCAGTGAACTATTACAAACTTTCAACCAAATTAATAAACACATAAACTATAAGCATGATAAAAGAAGCTGTTTTACAAATTCAATTTTCAATCTCTTTCAAACAATATACCCTTCAAACAATACTGCAAATATATCTACATGTTGTAGTCTTCACTGTTATGCCTAGTGTGTGGCAGTTAGATTTCAGAGCTTAGATGTTCATAACCCAATGGTTAGTTGTTGGTTAAGATTTTGATTACTCTGTTAAATTTTTGTCATACATTAAAGCATGCTAAAACATCTTAGATTGAAAGTACACACTTAGTAATCTTCAACGATGTGCTAACAGCAAAGCTTGCACTAAGTATTAAAATTTCCTTTTCAATTAAAAGACAAAGCTTGCTTGCTGCATTAAAACATAAACCTGTTAATAAATCATAGCATTCTATCATACCTGGTATTATTGTTGTATGGTTCTTGAGTACTTTGATTTCCTGAAGTCTTTGATTGCATAGCCTTCTAGTATCTAAGTTAATGAAGCAATTAAAATGATTTATCTTAATCAAAATGCAAGTAAAATCAGTTTTTGCATTAAAACACAAAGTTGTGAAGAATTGGTATTACCTCTGCACTATTGAAACAGCTTTGGGATTCTAACTTGACTGTGTGAAGTCTTATATAGTGATTGTAGCAGTGCATTTCCAATCTATTTATAATCAATATTGTGATGAATCAATAAAATCATATATGTGATTCATATTTGAAATTTACAGCCAAACTTTCTGAAAATACATCATTTTGTCTCTTATATCTATTTGTAGTGAATATTAGGTACATATAACATTAATTTTATGTCTAAAAATAAATCATCAAATATTGGGTTGTGATTTCAGGCCTTATTTCAGGCTTTATGAATTTCTTTCTATTGGGCTTCCTTGCAAATGAACAATATGAGTTGGGCTGTTGTGTATCTGATGTTGTGCATGTTTATCTGTTTTTTATTACATACTAATCAATTTGACATTGACATAGCAGTACTGGATCTGGATTGTGGATTGCACCTGTCGAGACTGCATTGCTGCTG
This sequence comes from Plantago coronopus, assembly GCA_036897195.1. Taxonomy (NCBI): domain Eukaryota; kingdom Viridiplantae; phylum Streptophyta; class Magnoliopsida; order Lamiales; family Plantaginaceae; genus Plantago; species Plantago coronopus. The sequence goes on along the minus strand of JAYMSL010003492.1, from coordinate 10,766 downwards.
CGAGGAGTGAATTGCACCTGCTGGCACTATGTGTTTCTTATGGACAAATCTCGCTAAGTGGAATAAGAGTCCAATTCTGTAACACTGGTAGGATATATGAATTGTAAGATTTGTGATGTTGTATGTATAAATTAATTAAGTGTAATTTGTTAGGTAGTACTCCCTCCGTTCCATTAAAAACTTCCTAAGGAGACTTTTTTTGCGAACTTTGACCGCGAATTGCTCTAAAATTATACGACAAAAAAATATAGTAAACTTATGTTACAAAAGTGTGCATAATTATTTTCATAATATAATTTTACTATACTTTTTTGTCCTATAATTTTAGAGCAATTCGCGGTTAAAGTTCGTAAAAATAATCTACTTAGGAAGCTCTTAATGAAACAGAGGTAGTATTAATGATCGAGCTCATTCCATAATTGGTACTAGAGCTCATCTCATTTGGATATGACAATCACGTAATGAGAAAAAGAAAAAAAAACTTAAAATCATAATCCCTATCAAGCCCGAAACGTGAGTATGTTGATTCTACCAAGATCAATACAAAAACGAGCTTAAAAAGATGCTTGGGCTAAACTCATTAACCTTATCGAGCCAGCCAAGTCTTGGTAAGACATGACTCGCATAAGAACACTAGTGCGGATGCAATGTTTTTCGAGGAATATGTATTTAGTTTGTGAGGTTGATATATATATACTCGTACATTTATCCATCATGACCAATTGGACCAAAAATGTATGTCGGTGGGTTTAGTGATAGAAGTGTTCATAAAATAATTTCTCATGTCCGCTTCAAAAAGAATAATCATGTTTGTTTATTTTATTTCTAGGTTTTAACAGTTATTCTACTCTAACTTTTTCCTGTAATTGTTACGTCATTCTTCATTATTATTGCCCACATTTTATTTTCTCGTTCAAAACGCCAGTTTCTAATGTTGTAAACACATCACATCACTAAATGAAATCGTTGACATTGTTGAGTCAAAATATAAACTAGATATGTGAATACGATACTGCAGAAGATGAGATAAGATGTTGACTTATTAGTCGTCACTATTGTCTGGAGAAGTGTGTCATATTACGAAAGAACCCTCAACGCGGAACCTCGTAAAGATGTATCTTTGCTATTTCTAAAGACAAAAAGACGATCGTCGGCACAGACTTCGCAAACAAAGAGAAAGAAATGTTGGGAAATGGTGTTAATACCAAGATCTAGATAGTTGAGGTCTGAATACAACACTCATAATATTGTAGGCATCAAATTGCAAATTCTGTAAAGTTGAGCCCATTTGAACCGAAATGATGAGATTGGTTCTCTGCGTTCCATGGACACTTGTTTTAAATATATTCTTAACGTGATTAAGACCATAATTAGACTGTCAATGACATAATCTTCGTCTTAGTTTGTTCAGATTTCAATAATCAATCACTCAATCATAACTTCATAAGTACAACTACTAATTACTCTCTCTCTCTCTCTCTAATCATATTTACTTAGTATTAATCAAAGACTAAGACGAGACCATATGACCCTATGAGCCAACCCGGTTCGCAAGTTGCTACCAACCCCGTTCTATCATTACTTCCATTTTGACGTACGCATCCATGCAAAAGCAACACGTAGAGTAGGTATCAGGTCGGTCAAGCTCTAAATAGCAACCTCAAGTTGCAAAGATCACACTAGTGAATGATTTGTGATATACTATAAAACAGCGCGTAATAATACAATATTCGAAAAAAGAAAACGCAATTCGGACAATCGTATCACGCTAGCTTCCAAAAGGGAGTGAATCTATGGTGAATGGCACATAATATAAGTTCTTTTAAGATGAAAAAGCAGAGTCTTGATCTTCAACCCAACAACTTTAAGTCTCTTTCAGACACACTCAAAGCATATTTTACCAAACAAAAAGACACTATTTGCATAGATAGCCCACTACATTAAGTCTTTCCATTTTCTACACTTCTTTATTTGTTTTCTTTCCTCTTTATGGATTGATTAATACCTTAATTTTCAGACAGATGTGCACTAATCTTTGCTCCATTACAAAGTGAACAACCTTCTAAAACACATGGAGGAAAAGAACATTATATAGTGAAAGTTATCAACATATATCATCACTTTTCCTTTTCACTTTGTTAGCCTCTTTCTGTATGTGATTCAAATTCCTTGCACATTCTTCTTTCTCCAAGGATCTATGTCTCTTGCAATATATATGTACCGACGATTTATAGGCTTCAAGCAAATGTTGAAAGAAACTTCAGTAGACTATGAGAGGGGAGATGGGATGGTGTTTCTTCCATAACTTTGTCATTTAGAAGGCCAGCTTTGTTTAGCAGTAGATAGTTTACCGAATACGTCTATTCAAATCAAGCTAGATTATCAATTACCTTAGCTAGATTCAAATCAAGCTAGATTATCAATTACCTTAGCAGTTGATTTCATAGACTACTAAAGCTAGCTAATCTATTAGCTAGTTTACCGAATACGTCTATTCAAATCAAGCTAGATTATCAATTACCTTATCAGTTAACGTCCTGCACTGCCATCGGCCTGTCCCGATAAACAGAACATGTGTCTAAAGTACTGTCTTATAATCAACTGACCACAGAGAAACATGGTTGATGCTGGAGATTTGATGAACATTTCTATTTGATTTTAACTCTAATCTATATCTCAAAAGTGAACAAGGCAAGACAAATATCAGCACAAACAAAGACAAATGCTCATGCTCAGCAAAAGATTGACAGAACCATGGATGATTAGCACAGCATAAAAGATTAAAGCACCATACTTTAAGGCAATAGCTAGCTATTTCCATATCAAGGACTCTTCTTTTCCAAGTTTTCTGTATCTCAATTCTCCAAATGTCAACAACCAACAAAAGAAACCACCACTATATTGTGGCTGAGAGATAGTGGAGATTTCAAGCTCACTTTTCTGCTTTTTCTGTATAACAAAGTTGCCAAGAAAGAGAGTTTTCCACTTTCTTTATTAAACAAAGAGCTCTTCAGCTGATGCTAATTTATGTCAAATAATCACATATAAGAGACCCTCACTATTCTTCTCTACTAAGCAATTGCATGTAAAACATGTTAGGTAGCCAAATCTATTCACATGCAACTCATTTAGCATACAAGTACAACACAAAAAATTATCCCATCTTCAATACTTTACTATATTTCTATACGTCAATACAAGTTACTCAAGTAATAAGTACTTTTACAAAACTGGGTTGGTTGAGGGCGTGGGGGGGAGTATCATCATCACGCATAATATCATAGTGTCGAAACTAAAAAACCTTTAGCTCATAGGTATAGGTACTAAATGAGAACCATAAATTAACGTAGCTGGCGGCGTACTGCAACAAGGGAGATTCACTCGGGTAGCTTTATACGATTGAACAGCACGAGAAAACTTTGCTCAGGAACAACATAAAGGAAGCCAAGGTCTGCACCTTTCGTGAATGAGCCCATACCCTATAACAATTCGAGAGCGGTAAGAGGACAACTATTATTGAAATCCGAAAGCATGAAAGGAGAAATTTAAAGAAAAAAGTCAGCAGAAAGTAAATATTACCTTGCCATTGAGTTGAAGGAGCTCTCCCTCAACCCACCTGGGTTTCTTAAATCCTATCTCAGCAATCCTTCCTTGGCCTTGGTAACTTCCAACCTGGAAAGAAGCGACTTCAGACATATACATTGCTAATTTTTTACGCAAACATCGTTGGTGAAACTTCCCAAGTCTATAACACGTTTCATTTACAATGACGATTTAGCAGATGAACAGAAACTTCTAAGTTTCTAATGAGATCAGGCCTTACTGGATGCTATTTCCAATAAAAAATCCAGAATTAATAATGGGATGTAACTATTATTTTAGCTTCCCTACTCTAACATCAAGCTAAAAAGCTGTAAAAAAGAAGTCGGTGCAAACAGCTTTTTTTTCTATTTTACCAACAGTTTCTTCCGACACTAAAGATTTTCTTATAAACCCTGCTGCATGATCTCTCTATTTTCACCAATTTTAGAAAAAAATTCCCTGTTGCAAGCATTCCTAACATGAAAACTATTACACTATCACTGACAATAGAAGCATATAAAAAAAGTATACGTGTATATGCAGAATTTTGAGAGCATGTATATCAGGAAGGGGTTGTTAGTGAGCATACCACCCCAAGTTCATCAGGGTACATTCCCCAATCGGAAAGACGACTGCCCTTCACCAGTTTAGCTCGAAAAGTGACCTGGATATAATGCATTAGGTGAGGATGCATTTTTCAACAATATACAAGAAAATGTGAAATGATCCAAACTACAAACCTGACCAGCAGGAACATTCAAATCCCCCGTCAGCTTGACCGCTTCGACATACTCGAAAAACTCCATATCAGAAGAGTTATCAGTATTCCAGTTACCATATTTACGCCTTAACTGGACCACTTCAGTTCCGTAAGGACCAAATGCACCGACATATAGACCTACATAAAAAAAGAAGCTGTCAAACAGTGTAAGAGATGTTTGCTTTATAAGTTTATACCCAGAAGCATGTGATGTGATTGATTGCTGACAGATAGAGAACCAAACTCACCCTCAAAAGGATCTAAATCTGTTTTGGAGGTAGTAATACGACTAAAATTCGTGACTTCGGATAAATTATTGCGCATCTGAGACTGAATCAGTGCACGCTTTACTATCTCCCGCACGTCTCTGGAGATCTACAGTAATCACAAAGGGAAGTTATGAGTTGAAAAATGTGTATAACTAAGAATTATCCACATTAAAGAATCATATAATATGAAGAAGAGCACATCAGGCCATAACTGAAGATGGAATTCAAGGAGAAAGGTCGAATTGACTATCGAAAAACATTATTATAGATACTGTCGTGAATGAATGTCCAAGTAAAGGTTCCACGAAAGAGAATACAAGACTAGAAGAATTGCTCAATTAATTCAACCAACCAGGACTTATATAATTGCAATTTTTTTTATAACGCTATGTAATAGCCAAGTGTAACACAGAGATTAAAGCATATCTAATTGAGCCCAAGAGACGATTCTTTGAAACACACGCAATACTTTGATAGCACATTTTATTTCAAACTCAGAGGCACAGGTTAGTAGTGGCCATCATTGCAAATTTCTTTATCAAATTATGTTTTCAAATTTATACCTTGGGAGAAACTTTATCAGAAACCAAAAACGCCTTGGCTACATCAGGAGGCATAAGCTGCGAAAAATCTTTGGCAGCCATAGCAGCTACCCTTTCTTTGGCCGAAAGTTTTTCTTCATTCACATTATCCTGGGGCATCTTAGGTATGTGCAGAGCAAAAGAATCCCTCTCCACATTTTTCATATCAGCTGGAACACGAACAACTTCTTCCTTGGTTGGAGTGTCTTCTTTGTTATGTAGAACCCCTCCAATATACATCTTCGTGTCTAAAATTTTCTCATCTTCCATGGTATCACTATCTCCTTCAGCGGCAATTTGATCCAGCAGTTCACTAGATTCATCTTCAGAATCATCACTTGTACTTTCATCATCCTCTTCTGCAAACTCCATTAAACTTTCCTTAGTTATATCCTCTGGGAGATTGACTTTCATTACTTTAACCTTCAGATCTGGCATTTTGTCTTTAAGAAAATTTATGACATTTTTTATTCCTTCCTCGGCAGCTGCTTCCAGGTCAATGATCTTTCCTTCACTTTTCTCGGGTTCATTCTCTTCCAATTTAACATCAACTACGGAGGCATTCTCTATCTCACCGGCTGATGGCCCCTTGGTGGTTTTGTCAGATGAACTTGAATTTTTTTGATTAGCTCTTTTTAAAAACACAACCTGTAAGTATACATGTACAAATATTAGGAAAACCTAGCCTAATGCATATTTTATAGTCAGTAACAGCTGTGGGCAACGGAAATTTAGAATGTGCCAACGAAGATGGTATGACAAAAAAAACACATCTCGCAAATTAAAGAAAATGTTAGTAATGCTAAAAGAGTCAGTCAGTTGACCGTCCTATTTCAGTAAAAATATATAGGGGAAATGCATAAATCAAAGTCGTCCATCGTTTTGGGGAAGTCTTACATAACCATGATTCTAGGAGACATAATACTGAAACTTTAAAAGACAGCAACAATAGAGATATAGGAGGTTTAAGTGTTCCTATATATTGAACACAAAATTCTAATTGCAAAACTATCTCGGATGTGGAAATGCAACATATTACAAGGAAAGAACAAAAGTACTGAAGTGCGCACATTCATGCGAGTGAAAATGAGGATAAACATTTAGGTTTATTATCAGATCAGTTTAAGCTTTCAAAACAGTAGATACAGTAATCAGAGGTGAAAGTTTGATTTAACGATGCTTCCAAATCATTCTCTCAGGATACATCTGTATCCATGCTATCATAACTCATAAGTAATCTTTGTCATGTCAAGGAGAAATAATGTGACTTAAAATTCAACAAACAAGAGATATTCAACTCGATAAGTTTCGAAAAGAACATTTAACTATGTAACTTTAGCCAAATAAACAATCAGTCCACTCACCTGCATGTGATATGCCCCATTGCCATCATTGACCACATATATTTCAAAGAGTGGAGTACCAGGAGATGATGTAACCAACTGCCTGTAATAATCAGAAATTGCTACTAACTTTTAAACAACGATGCAAATTGTAACGGAAACAGATTCTCCTTTGCTAACCAATTCGTTGTACCTTGGACTATAACTTCTGGCAATGAATCTTCCTGTACCTGGGGTGATCCGTACTAATCTACCAAAAGGATCCTCTGAGTCCTTGGAATAGCCAACCCACCAACCAACCTAAAAAGAAGTAAATCATACTAATCACGTTTCATATGAACCCCTCATGCTGTCAACTTCAGAAATACACACAACTTTTGAAACGCCTATCTTTATTTGTCACAATATCCTCTGCTCTATCAGCACCTGTACCTTATGCATAAACAGAATATTCAATGCCTCTACATTTTTCATTATATATCTCACATGTTCTCAGGTGATCTTAATAGATATCCTGAAAAGCAAATATGTCACATCTTAAATCTACGATACAATGATTCAGGAAGAACTATGTTGAAAAACAGCAGCATTTATTCTAATTTAGGCACTGTTAATCAGCTAATGAAAAGGGCACACTTCACAATGTACAATAGATCTGTAGTTTCTGACTTTAACGGGCTAAAAGCCATATGGATCTCTAGCTATTTTGTGCTTTAGCTCACATATCAATATATCTATAACCGTAAAACTTAATATGATAGAACTGTTTGTGCTAATATCTGTAACTCAGTTATATACATTTGCCGCTTGCTTCTGATGTGCTAAATTAGTAATAAAGGTTTAGTGTACCAAACTAATGATCACTCTATATCATGGGATTTACAGTTCCAAGATACATGAGGTGCATTTTTTTTACCAAAGATTTTGGTGAAGGAAATCTGATTTCAACTAATACTTCAAATTCATTAGTGGTATGGTCCTGGGACCCTGAATCATGTCGTCGTTTTGCACCACTGTTGTACCAGACAAGATCCAAGAGGTACAGAAGCTGCTATTAATTGATTAACATGTGATAGTCATGTCCACAATAAAGTATCTAGTTTCCTAAGTATTCCCAATAAGATTTAGAGTATTACTTTTTTCTACGAATGGATGTCAAAACTAGTAGCACTGGAGTAGTGATCTCTTGTACCTAAAGCCACTGTGCATGGGTAGAACAGACAGACCTATTGAATTTGATCTTTCCTATCGTAAACAGAAGTCAAGTTTTGCTCAATATGCGGTCTGGACTTCTATGAACAACCATAGTTGGATAGTGACAGTTAAAACATCTAGTGATCCTTCCCAACGCCCTAAAATGAGATAAGAGAACATGTTTTAAGAGCATTCCTTTTTTCATGGACAAATTTCACCAACTATTCTTACCAAACGTTTTTCCCAGCATTCAACCATGTACTTTTTCCCATGGTGGAGACAAAGGGAAAATATGCACCAAATATCAGACAGCGAAACAGAGCAAGAAAACCACTTCAGAAAATAAATGAATAGTCAATACCAGTCCACTTCCCGTCCTTTGACATAATACTGAAGCATCCTGGTAACGTTCTTGCGCAATAGCATCCTGCAAGAAACAATGAAGAGGTTTACGCTCGCAGCTGGCTAGCATGACATACTCACTATTGCTTCACCTGTAAGAGGGTCATAATCTCAGCCACACTATCCTTAGATGCTGTCTCGGAAATAGCTTTTTTCAGCTTAACCGCTTCCTTGAAATCTTCCTTCTCTATTGCCTCTTCTAATTGAAACTGCAAATCAAACCACCATTAACATGCGTAATCTCCACAGTTGACTATATGCTTATAACTTAAAGCTCACTCCTTTAAGATAACATGACTATCAAGTATTCTCCTATAATCAGACACCCAGAAAGACGAGTCAACACTCTAAACCAAGATATACATACTGCCAAATTTATTCTTTTTGTCTCCGATTTTCCTCACTTATCATTCGTTCAGCTAGATAAGTTTAAATTATCAATTGAATAAGATTATGCATTTGACAAATCACCTAGATTTACCAGCTAATTTACTACTTCATTTATATAAAAAAGAAAATCTAATCTTTATAGCTAGCTTAAACATATTCTTGAACAAGAAAAGACTTGAAACATTTCGAGCAAAAGAAATACTCAAAGACAAAGAAACTAGAGACCTTAAGAAGTGAGGCATAGCTCTCAGCCTGCTCAATTTCCAAGAAATGGCGGGTCCACCTGTTCCAATCCCAGTCCACTGATGATGAAGATGAACAAGTAGAAGAATCAGAAGTGATGCTAATACTATTATCGGAGGTGCAGTTGCAAGAAAGGTAACGGGTTTTGATTCTTCTAGGCAGGACTAATTTATTGGAGTACTTTTTGGAAAAGGGGGCAAGGGGTTCAAGGGGAGAAGAGGAGGGGCGGAGCTGTGGCGGAGGGACAGCGCAGCGTCCGGCTGCCCAGGGGTTGGGCACCGCCATGTGTGATTATTATGGAATTGAAGGATTCAATTTGGAAACTGAGTTGACTGAGAGAGAGTGAGAGGTGTATGGATGGATGGGAATGGAACTGAGAATGAGAATGGGATAGAAGAAGAAGGAGAAGATGCACAAATGGATTAGCACTAGATTTTATTCTTGGTGATTATTATTCATTCAATTCAACATACCCAATACAAATATACATATACAAATACAACAAAGAGTAAAATAAACACATGATTGCTATGGATAACCAATTACAAATGGACACTTTTTCTCCATTTTACTATTTTATTCTTCATAAGTAATTCTAATTCTAGTGTAACACAAAACATTATCCATTAGTTTCACGCAGTGTAATAAAATATATTAAAATAATAAAGTAAATGTAAGTGAGATAAGTTAAAAAGGTAATTTTTAGGTTAAAATAATGTTTTGATTCCTTATTAAATAATGAGTATAGTTTTGTGAAACATTCAAAAAATAAAAAATGAGTAAAATTTTTGTGAGAGAGGACTAATAGATATAAGACATGACTCATAAAAGTATAGATTAAGTTGATAATTTGTGAACTGAACTTGAGTTCACATTTGAACTAAATAAACTTGATCTGGACATAATAAAATCTGAATTTAAGTTGAAATTACACGATATTTTCAGATTCATAAAATGAATTGAAACGTGTTTAATTTGAAGTCATTTGAAAATAATAAAGTTTCTCAATATTACACGAATAATGATAAAGTAGTACATAAAACATGAATGAGTTAATAAATATGCAATGTTAGATCTTATCTTTAAAGTCGAGGCGTTAAAGGGTAACATGATAGGTACAACCCCGGAATTCATAAGCGATACGTATAATTTTGGATATTAACATAATTATATTAAATGTCGGTATTTTCAGAGATCATGTATCAAGATTACATTATTTACTAAAAACATTACATTTACATGTTTGGCTATGCAATGCAAGTGACAACTTGGAAATATTACTTATCACTTTTTTTCAACACAAAAGAATCGAGGTGCAATGAACTCTTAACCGGTTAGAAAGTATAAAATTCCTGGCCCCCTATCTTCTAGCACATCTAACTCCAGAAAAAGCGGAGTGGAAGTGATAACAATTACGAAGTGAACAAAGACATTATGATGATACCATACAATGTTTATTTCAAACCCCACTTCTCTTCTTTTTTTTCTTTTTTTTTTTTTGTATACAAAAGGATCGAAGTGCAGTGGACTCATAATGGTTAGAAAGTATAAAATTCCTGACCTCCTCTTCTAGCACATCCGACTCAAATAAGACATAACGGAAGTACTATCATTTACGAAGTGAACAAAGACTTGGTCTGAGAATATATGAATTGAAATTAATCAAAGTGAATTAACTAGCCTGAACTTATGTAAACTGAATTGAATTTAATTTAAGTTGAAAATTACCAAAACTAAAGAATGTAATGAAAACAAAATGGAAAACTGTAAGATCCGGGAGCGGGGAGTAATAATAGAGAATATAGTATGGTGGTATTTCCTAAAGGCAACGAGACGTGTTGCTCGTCAAAATTTTCGTGTGATATCGATCGAACGAGTACTCCAAAACATCAAGGACAAAGATTACAGAGGTGGCCAAGAGAACAACAAATGTACAACAGAATATAGCTTGATTTGACCTAGAACCTAACACACCTTTTTTCCCAGTACTGTTCTTTTCCAT